>CAIGQQ010015130.1:827238-848280 GCA_903798035.1 Danio albolineatus
AACAACAACAACAACAACAACAACAACAACAACAACAACAACAACAATAAAAATAATAACAAATACTTACCCTTGGTTACTCTCCAGTTGTTCCAAGCATGTCTGATTTTATTTATTCTGATGAACATAAATTACATACTTTAAAGTATGCTGGAGACCAGACAGTTACCACTGACTTCTATACCATGAATTAATGCCATGAAAAGGTTCCAATCAACTTTAATAGGCAACATTTAAAAATTTGATATTCAAAAGAACAAAGAAACTCATACAGTTGAGTTAATGATGAAAGAATGTTTATTTCTGGGTGAACAATGCCTTTTATTGAAATCTTAAGAGACCAGTTTATACTGGCATGTAAAAAACATAACAGGGTAGGTTATATTTAAAACATACCACTATGACGTAGCCAACATTGAAGTAATAATTACTGAACTTTCAGAATATCTCCAAGAACATTTAACAGTGTGCATTTGATCTCTGTTTTTTCCGATTATGTTCTTTAATCTATGTTTAATTCATCTGCATTCTATGGGTGACCAGGCTTTCGGCTTCCTTGCCGCTCCCCTATAATATTAGACATGCATAATGTTTTGAGGTCTTTAAATCATCTTTGAAAACGCACTTCATTAGATCTATCTGTGAGGTGTGCCGTTTTAGTGTGTTTTAGTATTTCTATAGACCATTTCAATGCGTTCATGTCATTGGCCCATGAACATTTCCTGCTTGTTATGAAACTATTTCATAACTGTAACAAGAGGCAATTCAATCATAACTTATGTTAAATCAGCTATCATAACACTATTTATCAATAAGTGGCTGTTTTTGGATTACCGGAAGCCATAGAAATTAAATACGTAAAACAGGAGATATGTTGGGACCACTGTTTTTGTTTACATCCCTCAAAATAGTCTATACTGTTACACACCATTGTTTTATTTCTTTTGTGTTTAAAGAGTTTTGAGAATTAATTATTAGAGGAACTATATGAAAATACTATTTATTATTATTATTATCTGATTTGCTTTGTGGAAATGAGTGAAAAGAGTGATGAAAAGGGAGGTTTGGCCTCTTTTATGGAAACCCTTTCGAGTGCAGGATTTCAGAAGTGTGATGAAATTCAAATCCTAGCATGGTTGTAAAAACAACTGAGAATCACATCGATGAGGTGATAGCGGAACGTGATTTTAACGTAGTGACAAATGAGCATCAGCTGGGTAGGAGGGAGAGATAGAGGTGGCAAGTGCCACAGCTTTTTGTGCTCTTCAGGAGCTATCTACTCAGTGTCAGAAAAAACAAATCCACCTTAACACAGGCCAATTACAACAGCCTGACAATGTCGACGTCACGTGAAAGCCAATGCTACCGCAGCACGTTCGGCCTCCCTGACCACATAAGGTCTATTCCGGGCATGAGGCGTGGGGTCTCACGCCGCTTGTCACACCGCTGGCAGGTTGTTGTTCCCTAAGCCCTACACTCATTTGCCTATTAAAGCCTTCTCATGGACTTCCTGCTGAGGTCCTGAAGTGCAAATCGAGGCTTTTCCAGCGAGGCCAACATGAGCCAGGGTTTTGGAGATAACCTCCTCCACTTGGCCACACAACCCAAGGGGGGAAGGGAGGCATGGGGGAGGCAACACAACAAGCTGAAAGCCAAAGCTGAAATCGGCAAAGGAGAGAAAAGCCTGACTGGTCAGCAAGGGATTGGCTGGAGGGGGGTGGAGGTGACAGCCTGGGGAGAGGATTAGTCCAGCAGTGGACGGGGGTGGTGGTGGGCCAAGGTTAGCCAGGGTTTAAGGGGGTGGAGGCCTGGGAGGATCAACAAAAGGAGTATTTGGGCAGATGAAGAAGTCATCATCATTAAGCCACTGGAAGTTTACTGTCCAGTTATAAAAGTGACTGGAAAATGAGAGGGGCAAGAGGACAACCCCAAGATACGGTCAGCGGACTGCAGCGGGATGGGATCGTGGGAGTTCTGGGCTCATTTATTAGAGTCAGAAATGGGTCTTTGTGTGACCGAAGCACTGATTAGAGTGTTGACCTTGCCGTACATTCATCCAGAGTGAATTGCTTTAATTTAACCTTCAACCAACTCCTGCGCTTAGACAAATGCTTTACGTCAGTAATTAACAAAGACCCATTGGAAAACCTCATATTAGTGCAATTTAGCAATGCAGGTAAAGTGATTCACAGATTGAACCTTATCAATTACTAGCCAATATTAGACATTTTTAATTCACTGGTTTTGATTACTATGAATGATTTTATTGTGCATGTGATTTTGTTTCAGTTTTAACACTGAGATCGCCCTTTGTCATAATCTAAAGCTTATTCAATGTAACATTTTCTAACATTGTTCAAGGTAATCTTTAATAAATCCAAATTGTTTGTGGATTTTGTGGCAGCACTTAAACTGACTGATCTTTGATTTTTCGACAGATTGTTACTCAAAATGGGAGTCGCATTGAATAATTAGATAGAGCTTAATAAAATGACTAAATCTGAGGTATACCTTCATTTAGGAAGCATTCCAAATGATCAGCACAAGCATTAATTGTTCCATGTGAATCCTCCACAACATTTTACAAAAGAGAAGTCTTACAAAACTGTTGGTGCCATGTGCCCAAACAACAAATGATGACACCAATATTGACAGTTATGTGCATCAACATAACAAATAAAACAGTGAGACCTAAGCTTTAGCTCAAAATCTATAGTGTCCATGGGAAAATCAAGTGCCTCGATACCATGACAACAAACAAAGAGCTCAATATGGGTAAAAACCAGCAAGGCTACTATGACCAATAAACCAGAGACCTGCCGATGAACCCAGCCCTGCATTTTACAACAGACCACAGCTGTTATTCACTAGGGACAATAATAGTTCAACTAACAGGTTAAACGCATTTCTTTTTTGCTGTGTGATTTGTTTTTTGTTTGCAGTTATGTGCTGATGACCAAATCCCATTTGGCTGAATCCCATTTGGGATTTGACAAATAGAAGTATTCATGTTTTAATATAAGTTTTTCTTTAACATTTGGTAGACTCTCACATTTACCTCATGGTCCCTAATGGTTTGTTTGTTCTGCCCTAGCTCTTTGGATTAAATGGTCTTTATAGTCAGAAATTTTATTTTTACAGTGTAAAATAGGGTCTTGTTTAATGGCCCTGTGTCACATGAAGCACATATTATCAAAACAGACAAGCCTTATCAGGTGACAAGGGCCAAAGAGAGGTCAGATGTGCTTCCTGACACAATTCCTCCTCCTTTGACGCTTCATCCATCATTATTCGGGCGAGGAATGGCACTGCTGGTCAAGAACCGACGGTTCACGTTGTCGTTCAACCAGATGCAAGTGAAAACAAATGCTGAAGAACTATCGCAAACGTTTTATGACAACACAAAAGTTAATGCATCTGTTTTAGTATGAATTTCAAAATGTTAACCATGGGGAAACTGTTTGATTGAATCTTTGCTTCGTTGATCTTGCACATCTGGTTAACTGATAAAGGTCAACCACAATTTTACACCTTTCTCTCAAAGGCAAAGTGTTGAAACCACATGTTGATGTTGAATTCCTTCCTTGTTGGTATAACCACAATTATGTTTATTTTTTTAGAGGAGATCTATGAAAATTAAAATCGAAACACAGAGTTGTTCTCGTGATTACTGATAAATGGCTGATAATTATATCTTGAGGTTTTTATCTAAACATCTTTAAAAGCTTTCAGATTTAGAAATCACAAGACTATAAAGTTTTACAGTACTGAGTTGCAGCTGGAAGGGCATCCGCTGCGTAAAACATATGGTGGAATAGTTGGCGGTTCAATCCGCTGTGGTGACCCCTGATAAAGTTTAAGGAAAATGAACAAATGAAGACTATTAATTAAAGTATGAGAATAGATGTTCATTCTGAGATTTACCAAAGATTACACTTAACAGTGTTAATAAATTGTTTCATTTTTAGTGTAACCTAATAAGACATGCAAGCGAACAGACTAGGAACAGCGCTATATATATATATATACATATCTGATACAGTGTAGGGTTGTGTCCATTCGGAACAACATCTGTAGTTTCCAAGCATTATAAACTAGGGCTGCACAATATATCATTTCAGCATTGATATGGCAATGTGATCATTCGCAACAGTTACATTGTAGTTTATTTGCATGTGTTTTTGCAACATGTGGATTTGACCTACATCAATTACACTATTTTAATATGTAAAATTTTGCAGGTGGCGCCACGGTGGCCCAGTGGGTTGCACGTTCGTCTCACAGCAAGAAGGTCGCTGGTTCGAGCCTCGGCTGGGTCAGTTGGCATTTCTGTGTGGAGTTTGCATGTTCTCCCCGTGGTTGCGTGGGTTTCCTCCGGGTGCTCCGGTTTCCCCCACAAGTCCAAAGACATGCGGTACAGGTGAATTGGGTAGGCTAAATTGTCCGTAGTGTATGAGTGTGAATGAGTGTGTGTGGATGTTTCCCAGAGATGGGTTGTGGCTGGAAGGGCATCCGCTGCGTAAAAATATGCTGGATAAGTTGGCCGATCATTCCGCTGTGGCGACCATGGATTAATAAAGGGATTAAGCCGAAAAGAAAATTAATGAATGAAAATTTTGCAGATGATTGAATGTTTGTGCTGATTTATGTTATTTGATGTCTGTTTCTGTTCAGTGTAAGCAAATGTGGGCCTAGACAAGACAAATTGGGGACAACAAAGTGTAAACAAACAAAGTTGTCATTAAAGCATACGAAAATTGTGTAAGACTTTATTTTGATGGCTCTATTGCACATTTTGTGGACTAAAAGTTGCATTGCAACTACATGCCATTTTATTTCTTATTTGAGTATTAGTAGACTGTCGTAATATCTACTGAAACTGCTCCTTCAACAGATATTTATCTGACTATAAGAAACTTTGCAAGTACATGTCATCTTACACTAACCCTAACCCCAACCCCAACCCCAACCTAACAGTCTACAGTCTACCATCAGTGTTCCATTTTTAACTTTAATAATTATTATTTTTATTGAAATGTTTATTTAATGAAGACTACACAGTACTATATTACATTTGATTATTCAATTACTGTACCTGAATACAATTAGACTCCTCAGAAAACCATAAAACACATCTTTTTTATTTCTATTATCTTTTTCTCTATTATATTTATCTATGATCATAGATAGTTTTTATATTTTATGCATGATTCACTCCCCTAGGGAATCATCCTAATCAATCTTAAATGATTCAGTCTTCTGCAAATAGAGATATTCAAGTCATCTGGTGAAATTGTATTCATATCTCAATATTCATCGCAGAAAAACAAAATATTGCAATATTCAATTTTTCCAATATCAGGCAGCCCTACTATAAACTGTCAATTTAACTGTCCTAAATTTGTCTTTAACATTGTATCTTTTGTATCTAAATTCTTCAGATTATACATTTTATGAGTTCCCTCTCACTAGACCGCTTTGATGACAACCAAAGACCCAGTTAACACCTGGTATTAAGATGTGTTTTGGTCAATCAGATCACAAGTTGATGGAGACACGCTCCTGGTGTTTAACCCCTTTTGACCACTTTTCTGATTTCTTTGAAGACAGAGTTTATGTGTGAGTGTATGGTCCGGTATTAAGTTTCTGTTTAACATAGATATAATGAGCTTGGATAATTCACACTTACATGCATTTGACAGATGTTTGGTAACACTTTACGATAAGGTTCATTAGTTAATGCATTTACTAACATGAACTAATCATGAACAACACTTGTACAGCATTTAATAATCATAATTGAACATTTACTAATGCATTATTAACATCCAAGTCCATGCTTGTTAACATTAGTTAATGCACCGTGAGTTAACATGATCTAACAATGAACAGCTGTATTTTCATTTAACATTTACTACTGCAATTCTCTTCTTTATGGTCTCCCACAGAAATCCCTCCACAAGCTACAACTGGTCCACAACTCAGCTGCCCGCATCATCACCAAAACTCCTTCTTTTCACCATATCACACCCATTTTACAAGATCTGCACTGGCTCCCAATCAAACCTAGAATCGAATACAAAATCCTCCTCCATACATTTAAGGCCATCCATAACCTCGCACCTCCTTACTTGTCTGATCTTCTCCATATCACCACTCACTCCCGCACCCTTAGATCCTCCTCCTCCATTCACCTCTCTGTTCCCTTTGCCCGTCTCAGCACAATGGGGAGCAGAGCTTTCAGTCGCTCTGCTCCCAAACTAAGGAATTCTCTTCCTCCTGACATCCGCAACATCGACTCTCTCCCTCTGTTTAAATCCAGACTCAAAACACATCTGTTCAAAATAACTTATTCTTTATAACTGCTCACTACACTCTGTTTCATTCGTGTCTGTTTCATGTCTTTGTGTTTTATATATATATACATTTTCTGTATTTTATTTATATATTCTTTTTTAATTGTTTATATGATGTTGTACAGTGACCTTGGGTTTCTTGAAAGGCGCTTTAAATAAAATGTATTATTATTATTATTAACAAACATGAACAAATGTAACGTTCATTGTTTGTTCATTTTAGTAAATGCATTAATTAACATTAACTAATGAACCTTGTTGTGAAGTGTGACCAGATGTTTTTATCTAAAGAGACCTACATTGATTTAAATGTATAAACATTCTTATTGCATTCGCTGGGAACTGAATTCACAACCTTGGCATTGCTACACTGTAAAAAGCAATTAGTTGACATATTAAAAAGTGAGTAAACCCATTGCTTTTAAAGAGATTTGTAGACTTAAATTAATCATGATTAAGTAAATTAATGATGTGCAGAATTACAAAAAAAATAAGCTACACTAAGTCAACTTTAAAGTTCCAAATTTAAATGGGTTTACTGACCTTTCAAAGTTAAATCAACCTGTCACTTTTAAGGCAACAGGTTTACTCTTTTTTTAAGTAACTAATCACCTTTTACTGTGGTGCTCTACTATTTCAGCTTGCTTTTTACATTTGAAAAGTTTAGATGCAAAACCCATCTAAAATTTCCTTCAAAAATGTGTGCTTTGTTTAATCCTCATATGTTTTGTTGTTATGTTATGTTGTTTATAATTGTTTAAATTGGCCAAAATAAGAAACGCCAAACAGATTTTATAGACTTTCAAAAGTTTTAGCTCATAAAGGGGAGAGAGTTAAAGAAAATGGAAGAAACGGCAGCATGTAATAAACATTTTTTCAATAGATCCATGTGTACAAACTTTTTTGAACGCAAAAATTTGTTGAAGGCTTTACACAGGCCTAGCTATATAAATATGTTAATGTGTTATATAAAAATCAGATACAACCAATTTACCTGCCATGCAATCGCTGCAATGAAATTCTTGTTTTGCAATAAGCTTAAGTATTTACTGGCGTTGCGGCAGAATAAGCAACCGTAGCGTTAACGTCAAGATCTGTAGCAGCGGTGAATGTTTGTTGATGATAAGTGCATCGACAGAAAAAAGGAATGCAACCCTTGTGACAAAACTAGACGGTTATTTATGTGGAGCACTTTTCAACACTCACAAAAATAAGTACACAAATAATAATGTAGACCAGGAGCCACCAACAAAGTGCCCAATTACATGAGTCACCCGCAGGCCTGTTCAAAAAATAGTTCACCATAGCACCATTTACCATTCATTCATTATGAACGAATCTTTAATGTAACTCCAAAGCGACGAGTCATCTCAAGGAGTGATTCGTTCATTCGGGCATGCGCACACTTGTGCAGGTGGAGGAGAAGATTAGTTCATTTTCTGAGTCCTCTATCGTGTTTGAGTTGTTCTTTCATCATGTGAAAGACTTGATCCGTTCATCTCTGGAGTCCTCGGTTTTGAGTCATCTCTTTACATGCTGTCACATGATGAACGAACGACTCAATAACATGAAGACTCGAAAGGTGAACTAATCATGGGTGTCTCTGGCTTGGAATGTGCACATTGGTTGAGCTTATATGAACTGTCAGTGTCAGGCGAACGAACGACTTAAATTTGAAAACATGCCAGAGATGAGGTGACCAGAGTGAATCATAGACAAAACACCAGGTGAACAATGAAGAATTATTTTCTCTTTCTTAGTATAGTAGCGTTTTATGACTTGTTTGTAATGTTAAGAACGTTTGGGCTAGTTTCAGATGTGCTCTCTGTAGAAGCATCTCGTAACATTTGAATGTTTTTATGACAAATTGAATGAAATGACTCGAAAAAAGATTCGTTCACTTCAATGAGTCCGTGTCAGTAAAATGATCCGAACTTCCTTCACTAGGTTAAAGACCAGAACGGATGTAGTCTCCACTTTCTCTAACGT
The DNA here is from genome assembly GCA_903798035.1 of Danio albolineatus. Classification (NCBI taxonomy): domain Eukaryota; kingdom Metazoa; phylum Chordata; class Actinopteri; order Cypriniformes; family Danionidae; genus Danio; species Danio albolineatus. Next base: position 835,584 of record CAIGQQ010015130.1, read on the forward strand.
CTAGCTCGGGGCAGCTACATTACAATGGTTAGAAGAATGTCAGCAATGTTAAAAAAGCTGTAGATTTGTAGATTTCAGTAAAATCTGAAAGTTGATTTATGTACAAACATGGTACAACGTAGTGCATGAAAGGTTAATAAATGTTAGTGGCTAATGAAAACATTGTAGAAGTGATCATTAGAAAATGTAAATACATTCTATATAGATTTATAGAAATAAAGTGTTACATATTAATATTTATCCTACCTTGTTAAATCGTTGTCCACAACTATTGTGAGAATCATTAACATGATCAGTGTCTTCACATACATGAATATCATTAATTATTAACTATAACTTATAATTAAAAGTAAATTGAGCAAATTTGTTATTTGAGAAGTGTGTATCAATCTGGTAGCCCTTCACATTAATCTGAACCCAAGAAGTAGCTCTCAGATTCAAAAAGGTTGGTGATCCCTGATGTAGACTATACATTCACGCTTTTGTATACTTTCATCTATTATTTTGTGATGTCTGGAAGATATCCACATTGGGAAAAAAACATAGTAATTCATAATAAACATGTTTTTGAACCCCATAGTTAAGTGTATAATGTGTATAACTCTGTTAATGAATGCTACCGAATAATATAGAATAGTAAACTGATAAACTGTAATAAATACAGTAACGTTAATGTAAATTGTGGTGCATTGTGATTATAGCATAGAAGACTAAAGCATATTGAATAATTTGCTTTTTACTACAGTTGTTATACCACAGCAATAATATAATTACTAAGACAGTTTAAATCAAGTAATTATCTATAGCAGTGGTGTTCAAACTCAGTCCTGGAGGGCCGGTATTCTGCTGAATTTAGCTCCAACTTGCTTCAACACACCTGCCAGGAGGTTTCTAGTATATCTAGTAAGAGCTTGATTAGCTGGTTCAGGCGTGTTTGATTATCGTTGGAACTAAACTCTCCAGAACTGAATTGGGTTCCCCTGATCTAGGGGTAAAAAAAAATTAAGTTTTTTTAAGCGATTTAAGCACATGTAACCTCTAAATCGCCTAAAGCTGCAATTGTATCTATTCATTTATTTAGATTTTTGTTCACGTTCTTGTGTGCATCACTTTAATATGTTCACCAAGCAGACCTAACGCTGCACACCGGGCAATTACAGCTAAGGTGAGCGGGAGAAAAATGTTAGCCAATCAGAGCTCACTCTGCGCACAACGAAGTTGGGCGGGAGAACCGAATAGGTGGTTTTGATTTATGTTTTTATTTATTGTTATGACTGCAATTGAGGTTAGTTAATCTTTATTTTCTCATGTTGTCTGTTTTTAAGACAATTTATTACAGTTTTGTTTATCAAGCAGTTATTACTACTGTGTACAGTATGTTTTTAACTAAAGTTAGTTCATCTTAATTTATTTTATGTTGTCTGTTTTAAACACAATTTTACTACAGTTTTATTTATTATAACTTTATAACTTTATACTATGTTATTTCATTGTGAAATGTTTTGTTATGCACTTCTTGTGCACTGAATACATTTACAATGTATGGAAAAAGCAAAAACAGTTGCCAAAATCGCAAATAAAAACGCAATCGCAATATTCGTTCAAAAAAAAATTGCAATATGATTATTTAGTCCATATTGCACAGTCCTACCCTGATCTATAGTATGCTTTCAAACACTAGTATTTACAATAGTATTTTTCATGTAACATAATTACACAGTATGTACCGGATCAATGACAGGTAAATATATTTTAGTTCAGTAGAAAACTCTGCCCTCGTCATGACATAAGAATCATGCCCAACATATGTGGTTATTTTATTTTTAATATCTCCTTTGAAAATTGGTATAAATCACAAAAATACAGACTCTCCTCCATGTCTCCCATTCATTTTTTCACTTCCAGTCCTCCATCTGAATTTTGCACATCATCAGTGATTGAAAGCAACCTATGGACTAGAGGCTGAGAAAAAATGCTAACTTTAGAAGAAAATTTCAGATGGCACTTAAAGTGTTTTGCATCTAAACTTTATCTGAACTTGACAAAAGACAATAGAATATGAAACAGAGATAAGCAGCTTTAGTTTATGTTGAACACTGTGGGTTTGTTTTAGAACATTACCTTCCGTAATGTTTAAGAATGAGGTTAGTAGGTCAAGCGTAGCTGGTCATTTGTGGCTGTTTGAATGTGTTGAATGCAAGTATAAATTGCAAAATAATTCATCAACTGTAAAGGATTTAAAAAAATTCTATGTATACACATGGAGTGACTCTCATGCAAGATGCTCTACATGTGTCTGAGGAAAGTACTGACTGGAGTGCTCGAATTAAGATCAGGTCAGCAATCTTAAGTGAACTTTTACCTGTGATTTAGGTTAACTGTTTTGGATCACTGACTCGAAACTGAAAATATGAGCACAGAACACTGTGTACAATATCCCTCAGTAAAACAGACACTTGTGTAACATTAACAGCCCCTGTTGATTAATTTATAAAAATGAAAGAAAACAAAGTTCTATTTAGAAGCAAGGCATCAGTTTGGGGTCATAAAATAACAAGTCTGTTTTTAATTTATGCAAATATGTAAATTAACCATTAAATTAACTCAAAAGTATTTACATTTCATTCATTCATTTTCCTTCAGCTTAGTCCCATTATTCATCAGGGGTCGCCACAGCGGAATGAACCCCCAAGTTATCCAGCATATGTTTTACACAGTGGATGCCCTTCCACTTGCATTCCATCACTGGGAAGCACCCATACACTCTCACATTCCCAAACACACACAACTGACAATTTCGCTAATTCAATTCACCTATTCCGCATGTCTATAGTCTATGGGGGAAACCGGAGCACCTGGCGGAAACCCACACAAACATGCAAACTCCACAAGGAAATGCCAACTGGCCATGCCGTGACTTGAACCAGCGACCTTCTTGCTGTGAGGCGACAGTGTTAACCACTGAGGTACCGTGCCACCCTTATTTAAGTTTATTTATTATGACTATTTTTGTTTCTGGGATAACTACCGATTTAAATGTCATTACATATATTGTTACTGTGAATTAAAATGAAATATAATTTTGGTCATACCATCCACCCCTAGTCTATGAAAGCAATCCAATCAATTGTGTTTTTGACTACCTCTATAGTGGTCAAAATTAGGCCAGCCTAAAACGTTTCAGAGCCTGTTTACACCCATATTTAGTTTCGCTCACTTGTGATCAAAACTTTAAATAGGCATCTTAAGACTAGCTGTAAACTACATTAGCCTAAATGTTACACTTCTGTTTGTGTACCATTTTGTTATTATTTCTGTAATATACTATAATTATAATGACCTCAACATTGAAAGTTAAAGACAATGACATGACTAATCACTACTGTATATGGAATTCCCAAATAACTAAAACAAAACCTGCCAAAAAAAGGATCAAGCGAATCAATCATGCAATCAGTTTAAATAAAAGTGTTTGTAACTTCGAGCAAAGAAACAGAGCTTTCCCCTTCTAGGAGTTACAATGCCACCTTGAATGAGTAAGTGACAAACGAACAATGAGGGTCTTTAATGTTCTCAGGAAAGACCCCTGTCTTCGCCCCCTCCCCACTTCCTCGTGGAGCGCTCAACTGTATCCATCATGCTCCTCTTCCTGACCCCAGGCAGCCTCTGCCACATCAGGACTGCGTGAGTGACTGAGTGTGTGTGTGTGTTGGGTAACAGCAGTGTCATGCTGATAAAGCCAAGTGAGTTGCCCACGGTGATAGGGCAGACAATTTAAATCCTCTTACTTCTTTTTTGTTGTTGTGATGTAACAAAGGCAGGTTCAATCTATTGTCCGACGCTGACAGACACAAACCCCTTCCCTCACAAATCAACCATGAAGAGTCAGACTGCTCTCAGATCAGCTCTCGTCCCTCAGACCTGAAACGATTACTCTATAAATGTTTTGTGATGTTATTCCAAGTTAAAGGATAACAGTGGATAACAGTGGATATACACTGTTATCACTGGCTCCCAGTTACATTCAGATTAGATTATAAAGTATTATTCTTAAGATTTTAAAGTATTGTCTATAAATCCCTAAACGGCCTAGGACTTCAATACATTAAAGATATGCTCCTTGATACAAACCAAAACAGATCACTCAGATCTTTAGGATGAAATAAATTAGAAGTTCCAAGGGTTCAGTCAAAGCAGGGTGAATCCGCCTTCAGCTACTACACCCCCGCTGCTGGAATCAGCTTCCAGAAATGATCAGATGTGCTCCAACATTAGCCACATTCAAATCAAGACTTCAACACATTTGAGCACTGAGCACTGTCCTGTGTCCAACAGATCACACTATTATGTCTTTCTTTTCATTTTCGTTCCTTTTAAAACCTGTTTTAACACATTTTAATCGTTTTTATCTGTTTTAATTATTATAGATATTTATATTTTATATATAATTTATTTTATTTTTTATCTTTTATTCTTGTTTATGTAAAGCTCTTTGAATTACCATTCTGTATAAAATGAGCTATATAAATGAACTTTGCCCTTCCTTGCCTTGTCCTGCCTAGTGTAATCAATCACAAAGGCACATTAGATTAGCCGAAGAGTTCACATTTCAGCCATAACATACATTTTATCAATGGCTGCTTTAAACCATCATGTGTTTGTAGCAACATGTAATCAGCATTTAGAACAGCATCAAGAATTGATATATTTCATTTCAGCTTTTAATAGCGTATGCTGCTGTTACCATATTTGATGTTGTCTAGTCATGTAGTCAGTGTTTAGGATTACATTTACATTAACAATTATGAAGTTTTTTCTTTGCATTTTTGAGCCTTTTGTGTAGATTCATTCACTTTTCTTTGGCTTTGTCCCTTTATTCATCAGGGGTCGCCACAGCGGAATGAACCGCCAACTTATCCAGCATATGTTTTACACAGCGGATGCCCTTCCAGCTGTCACTCAGTACTGTGAATCATCCATATACACTGATTCGCAGACATACACTTTGGACAATTTAGTTTATTCAATTCACCTATGAAGCATATCTTTGGACTGTGGGGGAAACCGAAGTATGTGAACATGGTGAGAACATGCTAACTCCACAAAGAAATGTCAACTGACCCAGCCAGTGACCATCTTGCTGTGAGGCGACAGTGCTAATCACTGAGACAACATTTTGCCCTTCTGTGTACAGCAATATTGGCAAATGATGCTCATTCAAATATAATATCTAGAAAGACTATATTATCTCGTCTGTTGCACATTATTGTCCACCATTATTGTTTCGGTTTTAAGCTCTCCTTTAAGGTGTGCTCACATTAGGCTATGCAAACTGGATTGCCCCTATTTCCTGGTTTGTTTGACAAGTGTGAGTGCGCTGAATCGCACCCAGGCGATGTTCAGTTGACTGACCCTGGCCCAGTTGGAAGAAGTGTGCCAGAGCGCAGTTCGGTTGTGCTTTGGCGTGGTTTGCTTGTAGTGTGAATGCAAAGCTTGCCTAAGCGCAAAACTGAAGACCTAACATCACTTTTAAGGGACTGTTTCATATGGATTCACTATTCATTCTTACTTTTATTATATGCAAATATTATATGCAAACCGCCCTCCTGCACATCAGCTGCACCTTCAGCAAACCTCCTAATACGGCACAATGATTTTATGAAAGTTTATGAGCATCAAAATTGGGTGGATCTGTTCAGCAAAAGATTTGGCTGTATGTCATCACATTCCAAATGACTTAAAACCATACAAAACAATAGAACTAAAGCAATCTCCATTGTATGGAGTGAGAGTGATTCTCTTCTGTTAAACTGAACAGTTGTATCATCGATGAGGTGGGCGTGCTCAGGCTCGGAAAGTAAAATGCAGTGTGAGTGCAGGCCAAGGGGGAGAGGGGAGGGGGACAATCATACCCCAGCATGGTTCAATGCAACCGTGCCTATTTATACTTCTGTGTCCAGAGATCGGCGTGACCCACGGCGCCTGCCTTGCGAGTAGTCGTGCATTTATACTTCTGCGTGCTGTTTGTGTTGCTCGGCAATAATACTTCCGAAACGCTAGTCAGCAGTAGGTTTTTATGTTCCTCTGTGTCATGTTTCTTCGCAGGTGGCTTGTACGCTACCTTAACGTACAAGTCGCTAAAACTCACTTACTCTGAGGCAGAACTGGCAAATGTGCAACAACTTTAAACATACGGTAAACACAAAACATCTGGAGCTCCTTCACGGGACTCCACACTCTCTCCATTGGCCTCAAGGCTCTCAGCACTGCCCATTTTAGGCACAGCCTCCAAGCCGACCAATCACAGAGCTTGCGCTACGCATTGTTGTGACGTGTAGTTACATTTTTTGAGAGGTGGCAGTCAGCATCAGACGCAGCGAGGGCTATATAACCATGCAAAGACTGCGCCGGACCATACGTGTGCACTTGACACAGAAGTATAAATCAGCCTTTAGAAAGACCATGTAATACACACAGAAATAGCATCACTGTTTTCACAAAACATGTTTTTGTAGTGGGCAACACAGTGACGCAGTAGGTAGTGCTGTTGTCTCTCAATGTAAACTGCAAAAATGCAGGCATGTAGACAACACCAAAACAACAATGACAGACAATTGCGTGACCTGTCATAAATAATTCAGTGCTTTTAGTTGATTTTGTAGATCTTTTTTGTTGAACTTTTTGCCAGTAAAATCCTTTGAAAAAAATGACAACATACTTTTGATTAATAAAAAATAATAATAATAAGTTCAACTCGCATAATGTATCATGTGAAATGAGTCTCCCAGCGTGGCAGAAAGAGAGTTTATTTACAGAGCGAAGTGGCCATCAAGACCGTAGCGTATGTCCCTCATGGGTAAATATTTGCTCTCTGTCTTATCATGAGCAGCAGGGCCATGAGCCTGGATGCTTTCTGAGGACAAATGAGTTCCAGCCAAAACACAGCAGCTCCAAGAGTCCATTGGATTTGTATTTACTGTATTCAACTCTGAGAGATAAAACATCTCGTAGATAGCGATATCAGCAAAATCATTTAAATGTTTAAGGATAGCTCCCCCAATGTAGGCTAAACTTCAGGTTGATCCAAATGTGTACAAAATTTCTTCCTTCTGTGGAACATAGAACATTTATTTATTTATTTATTCATTCATTTATTCATTTAGTTACTTAGTTAGTTAGTTAGTTAGTTAGTTAGAATTTACATGTTTGGAACATGAGGATGTGTAAAACTATCACTTTAATTTACTGCAATCAATTACAAAAATTAAAACCCATACATTTGGCAAAAAAGGTGAGGTGTTGCCTTTTAATTACTAGAATGAAGTAAAAGACCAGTGTGGTGGTTGGAATGTTACTCCTATGTTCTGCACTGTAAGAAAATGTGGTCACACTTTACTTTGATGGTCCGTTTGTTGAATTTAAGTTACATTGCAACTAATTCTCATTAGATTATAAGTAGACTGTTAGGTTGGGGTTAGGGTTGGGGTTAGTGTAAGTTGACATGCACTTGCAAAGTTTCTTATAGTCAGTTAAATGTCTGTTGAATGAACTACTAATACTCAAATGGACCATCAAAATAAAGTGTTAACAAAAAATGGTCGTCATTTCAAAGGTAAAAAACTAAAAATGCTACAGTAAAAATCTATAACCTGGTTAACAGTATGTTTCCTTAATATCTACGATGAATACCTTAAATTGACTTTCCCAGAATTCCATGCATGGCACATCATTTTTTATGTTTTTGTTGACTATGGATCTTTTTAGTTGTTTCCCCATCGGTTATGTACATCAGAGATTTGTTACATCTTCATTTTAAACTATATCAAGCCAAAACAAAGATTCATTTGGAGTTTGTTTCAGGAATTTGAAACAGCTCTCGGCAAATCGAATTTTATGGAAAAGTTGCTCTGGCTAATTTATTCATGGAGACGATGTGGTGAAGTGTGGCTCTGAAGCTCCACCTTCTTTGACATGGAGGAGGATCTATGGATATCTTTTTTTCCTTCACTTTGTCAATTGATGAAGTTTTGTTCCTCGCCACTGGCTTGCTCGGTTTGGGACTTGTGGAGCTGCACATTGATGGATTTGCTCTTCAGTGTTTGGACATTCAGCAGTGAAAATTAAACCAACATGAACTGAACTTGAACTTTGAAAACTGGACTGACACGGTTTCAATTTCAATTTACAAAAACTTGTAAGTTACGCTGCTTTGACACAATCTACATTGTAAAAGCACTATAGACTATTTTGAGGGACGTAAACAAAAACAATGGTTTCAACGTATTTCCTGTTTTACATTTTTAATTTCTATAGCTTCCCAGAATCCAGAAAGAGCCATATATTGATAAATGATGTTATGACAGCTGTTTTAACATTAAGTTAGATTAAATCGCCTCTTGTTACAGTTATGAAATTGTTTAATAACAAGCAGGACATGTTCATGGGCCAATGACATGACCACACTGAAGTAGTCTGTAGAAATAAAGCTAAATTGAATCGAATCTTCTCTGTTCAGTCTATCAATGTCACATTCACAAGCAAAAACATCAGCATTGAAGAACTATTGTAGTAAATTAAGCATTACTCTAGCTGAAATTAACACAGCCACAGTTTTTTCATGTTTAATACTGTAGTTATTTTTCTTTTAAAAAAACTGTTGTATATTTATTTTGTTTTTAAGAGAGAAAAAAAAAGACTATATCTATATAATTTACATATTCAGCAGTGTGGGTGATGATTTATGGTTGCTAACAGTAAACCAAATTTCTTAAGATATGCATGAGGCCTAATTTAAATAAAGTTTTGCATGAAATCAGGCAAAGCACGTTTGACCACGTCCCTTTGTAAAAACCCTCAATGTTGTAGATAAGATTAAAACTGTAAAGTATGGAGTATACACCCAAAAAATAACTCATTGGATGAACTCAATTTAATTAAGGGCAGGATTTCCATCCAATAAATTTGTTTAGTACCAACCAAAAAAAATATATATATATTTACACAATTAAATGCAATTGAGTTGGTCCAACATGATTTTATCAAATAAAAGTTTAAATACGTTTGTATAAGGTCTGATAACATCATGTATGTCTATTATGTGTCATACATTTTCAAGTCTCCTTGTTTTATTTGAAGTTATCCTAAATGAAGCCGTTTTTAAGCATATTTCATGATATATTTACATATACAGTTGATTGAGACTGATCTCAGAACTCATTTTAGGACAGTTATTGCTCAAATTTCATTGTTGCTAATGCGAACACCTAAAGCATGGGTGCTTTTGCAAGGTGGTAACCTTAAAACTCAAAACATTATATGAAAATCTTCTAAATCTTCAAACTAAATATTAAACTCTAACAAGTCTTTCTATTAATGTAACACATCTAAGATTATTTTTATTGTCAATAATTTAATTTGCTTAATTCAATCCCATGCAAAGCATGCTGGGAACTACAAATCCCTTAACCAGGTAGTTGGACTAACACAATTCCGTCATGTTGTCCCAACACAAAAGCTTAAGTTAACTTATTGGTTTACAAATTTAAGTGGACTGAACGCAAAACAAAGAAATTAGCCAAATAAATAAGAAAAAATAAGAATTGTGTTGTTTCAGGTCATTTTATACAGGTAATTTGAATAAGCAGCAGTAATATTTTTTTTGAGTGTATTTATATTCACTTTTTATTACTTGGAAAAAATATCATAAAAGCCAAAAATCACAAAGTTGTGAAGTGAGAAAAAAGGACGTTTTTGGCCATATAACAATCAGCTATAGTTATGATGACTGATGGTTGCTAAAAGTAAACCAAATTTCTTCATTTCTACCTCTAAATAAAGAAAGAATATCATTACATCCTTAAATGTTTTTTGTTGAATCAATTGAACTTTTCTAGTCCTCTCAATTTATATCATTGAAGTTAAACTTTTACAGTTTTTTCCCCTCAAAATGAAACTATTCACTATTTACTCTCCCTCGAGTGGATCCAAACCTTTAGTAGTTGCGTGTATTGAACAATAAAAAAGATATTTTGAAGAATGCTAAAAAAACTACTATTGGCTTCCATAGTATTTGTTTTATGCAAGGCAATGGTTACAGGCTTCCAGCTTTCTTCAAAATATCTTCTTTTGTTTTTTTACAGAAGAAAGAAACTCATAAAGGTTGGAACAAGTAAAGGGTGAGTAAATGATAACTGAATGATGAATGAATTTTGGGCGTCATGGTGGCGCAAGTGAGTAGCACGATCGCCTCACAGCAAGAAGGTCACTAGTTCGAGCCTCGGCTTGGTCAGTTGGCATTACGGTGTGAGGTTTGCACGTTCTCCCCGTGTTCGTGTGGGTTTCCTCCGGGTGCTCCGGTTTTCCCCACAAACCCAAAGACATGTGGTATAGGTGAATTGGGTAAGCTAAATTGTCCATAGTGTATGTGTGCAAATGAGTGTGCATGGATGTTTTTCAGTGATGGGTTGCAGCTGGAAGGGAATCCGTGGCGTAATACATGTGCTGTATAAGTTGGTGGTTCATTCGGCTGTGGCAACCCCAGATTAATAAAGGGACAAAGCCAAAAAGAAAATAAATTAATTAATGAATTTTTTCAGGTTTTGGATAAACTATCCCTTTACAATATGTAGCTGAATCATTATTTACTTATTAAACTAAGTTAAATAACATAAAACTTTTGTTCTGATGACTTTTTGTCATAGAATTGTTTTTAAAGTTTGCAGGGCTTTCCAATACAAGATTTTTGTCTCTAAATTTCTTCAATTTTTTTCCATTCGCCAGATGAAAACTAAAGAATAAGAGATAAAACTGAATAAAGAACATCCTAATAACTAGTGTAAGGAAAGCTGTGGGACTACGCTTATGGATAAAATATCCAATTACTCATCTAGAACAGTAATTCCTCTGAGATCAGGCAAGAATTCAGAGCCAGCGGCCTTCTCTCTCTCCCTCTCTCTCTGTTCTTTCTCTCTCAACCAGAATGTGGAGTCCAACAGTGGGTCGTGGTCACCGTGACTTTGGCCAGCCCGCCCTGTTAGCTTTCACTCCCCACCCCTCACCCCATCTCCCCTGAGCCGCTATTGGTGACCTTGGGCTGAGCCGAGTGTGCAAAAGGGTTCGTGCAGAGCAATGAAGTGCTCTAAGAATGCTAAAACATTTGGACGGAGCTCTAGGTGGAAACATAACAGAACGTCCAAAAAGAAACAGTTACAGCGCGTGATTTTAAAAGCTTCATCTCCTCAAAGTGAAAGAATCTCCTGAATGTTTTCCAAAAGAAAATGCCATGTTTGTTAGGATCATGCTGTACCTCCAAAGAATGCTTTGGACTACATAAATGCAGAGCACATACAGTTCTTATGATTATAGTACAATTTTCTGTGTTAATAATAAGTTGAAGAATGGATTTAGTGATCAGAGTTAGTAATCAAAACATCTGTATGAACTAAAAATCATTAAATCATGTTAGCAGTAAGTTTCCAAAAGAGCCCATTTCATGAAAAACATACTCTGTGCTCTGTTAAAGCAAGTAAATCAAATTACTCTTGCCTGCAATTTTTCAATTTAACTGAACAGCACATACTTCAGAGGACGAGCCAAGATACAGGGCAAGTGAGGTTATAGCAACAGAGAAAGAGAAGAATTACATACTGCTACAGTAGAAAACAGACAACCTCAAATTATAAAAAAGCCTATTTGTGCTATTAATAAGATACTGAATAATAAATGAAAAATGATAAGATGTTAGGTGCTAAGTGTGTACTTAATTGATAGAAAAAAGTCTTCCCTTAAAAGTCTAAGACATCCGGCCTATTAGATATGCTTCAGATACCTGCTTCAAATGTCAAGCCTCAATTTACTTCACCATGTCATTTTGAACAAAATCAGACCAAATCGACACTCAAAAGATGATTTTTGCTGTTTGTTCAAACTACTTATTTAAAACGAGCTTATTTTAAAGTTTTTTAGGGGGCAACTTAATTGTTTTATGTTCAATCCACTTAAATTTGTTGAAACAATTACAGTAAGTTAACTTGATCGATTTGTGTTGAGACAACATGGAGTGCATTTTTTACAGAGTATATATGTATCAGGAGTTCAAACAAGTGGCAAAACAAACTTTTCGTACAAGCTTTAACTGGTAAACACCCTTGATCCATTAAAAATCGAGTATTAGCCCTCTTTATGCAAATATATAATAATAAACACTAAAAATCTGCTTCATAGAAGAAACTGAAGTGTAATTAATCAAAACGTAAACCGAAATGCTTTATACTGTAAAGCTACATGATTTAAAGCAGTTTATTGTTGTAATGGGCCTCACGGTGGCTCAGTGGGTAGCACAATCGCCTCACAGCAAGAAGGTTGCTGGACCGGCTGGATCGGCCTCGGCTGGATCAGTTGGCATTTCTGTTGAGTTTGCATGTTCTCCCCGTGTCGGTGTGGATTTCCTCCAGGTGCTCCGGTTTTCCCCACAAACCCAAAGATGTATGGATGTTTCCCAGTGATGGGTTGCAGCTGGAAGGGCATCTGCCGTGTAAAACTCATGCTGGATAAGTTGGCGGTTTATTCTGCTGTGGCGACCCCGGATTAATTAAGGGACTAAGCCAACCAGACAGTGTATAAACCAGACAGTGAATAAAATAAAATAAAATAAATAAAATAAAATAAAATAAAATAAAATAAAATAAAATAAAATAAA
>CAIGQQ010015130.1:848290-859774 GCA_903798035.1 Danio albolineatus
AATAAAATAAAATAAAATAAAATAAAATAAAATAAAATAAAATAAAAATACTAAGTAAGAAATTTCCGAATGGTTATTTGATATTTATTTTTGGTGAAGCCTTTCTGCAACAATGAATGAGCCACACACAAATGCCATTAAAAAGTTTGTTGCACGCACATACAAACACACGTTGTTTAACTCTGTCTTGCGGCAAATATGACAGGATGCCCACCAAGCAATTTATGCTGCAGTATGGCGATCCATCAAAATCGTGCAATTTGGATCTTGTTTTAACATTAGAATATACATTTTAAAAAGATATGGCTGTGTACACACTATATTACACACATCTGACCAAATAGATTCCAAAGGTTGATTATGCATGATCGGGTTCTTATAAATAATTGACGGATTCAAAGACCTGGTGCAGTGCAATCTGAGCTGCATCCAATGCTTTTAATGCCCTCACCTAACCCAACCCCTAACCTTACCCTTCACAGTGACGTCACTAGCTCCATTGAGTGCATTGTGTCTTGGATTGCATCACTGAGATATGCAGTCTCAGCTTGCAGCATTAAGGCTGCATCCAGATATTATTGGACTCAAAAGCAATTTCTTAATGATGCTACTTTCTTCCAGTATAGCAAAAAGCCTATTTTATGACTAACCTGAGGGCGTACTCACACTATGAACAATTGCCTTGAACCGGGCCGAAGCACGCTTGTCCACCCTCGCGTCTCCCCCAACGGCCCGCACTCTACTACTATTACATTCTGGCCTGAGCATGCTTACATCATCAATGATGCGCTGTTTAGTCTAAGGAGAAGTGCTCTCGCTTAGCACAGTGGACATTTTTTTCATATGATTATGTCATTTTAGTCGTTTGCGATGCTATGACACACAGTCAAATATTTCGCCATACAGATCAGCCATATTTGACACTATAAACAATCATAAAGTCCTCATGCTGCAGGAAATAGGAGGTTTGCTAAAGGTTTCTGTGTTGCTTCAGAACTAATTTCATATATTTGTTTATGAAATATTAAATGTTTAGCATTTTTTTTTACATTACTTAAGCATCGATTAACTTTTTTCATTTTGAGCATTATAAACTCTAGATGATGGATAATAAAGCCCAGAGTGTCTTCTTTCCAATGATACATGAACTGTGAATGTAGACCAAATCATTCAGCATTTGTTAATGTTTTAGTTTGGGATGGTAAGTTTTGAGAAAGTGCCTCTGATGGTGAGACAAAGGAGGACACCGATATAGTCTCAGAAAACTTTTTACAGAAATCTCATTTTGCATGCTATTTTTATCAAATTTGAAAATATAAACTCATGAAACACTTGGCTTTCATGTCATATTTTTTCTAGGACATTACATTAATGTTTTCCTGTGTTTGCATATGGAAAAACAAATATTGAACACAATGCAATTTTTTTCCTCATGATTTCATAACGTATTACCTTTTATATTTTTGAGCATGACACTTCCCCTTTTAGCACAGTAAAGCCCAAAGTGTCTTCTTTCCAATGATACCTAGTTTGTGTTTGTAGCTTACTGGAGTCAGGAACTGTTACTATTTAAAGTTAGGTAGGTGTAAATCCCCAAAAGTGAGTTCTACGACAGTTAAGAATAATTAATAAATCCATATAAAACAGTCCCCAAAAGTCACATCACCTCTTCAGTTTTGATCTGATCAAAAGTGGTCCCTGATAATCATGTGTTCAGATTTTGCTGAGACACTTCCTTCATATTTTTGTCATGATTATTGCTGAAAGGTGCAATTATTGCTGCCGTATGAGTTTGTGTGCAATTTTTTCTCATTAAGAAATTCTGCACATAAATTTTTGATGCCTGTATGGTCGGGCATCAGAATTTGCGATGTGCATGCTGCGACTTCACATGACTGGAAGTAAGTGATTGAAAAGTATGTGGATTACAAATACAATTTAAATCTTAATACATGTGTTTTGGTGAACGTCCTCATAACACACTACTAATGATCACATCTGTAATCAAGTCTGGATCAAGTTCATACATTGGTGGTCTTTAGTAACAGTTTAAACCAGAGGTGGGCAAACTCTGGCCATATATGGCCCGCTAAACACTTTCATCCAGCCTGCGAGGAGGTTTTCAAAATGCTGCTTCTAAGTAACAGTTTGGTTTCATAATTAGTAAATTAATTATGAAATACAAGTTAATGCCATTTGATGGCAGCATTGCACGCAGTACAGTTAGCGCAACCAGTAGAATTAGAACACACTCTCGCATATTAAAATGCATTCAACCCTTAATGACTGAAGTCAGGCAAAAAAAAGAAGAAAAATCGACCCTGAACGTCGTGTGTTTAAAGAAGAATGGGCAACAAAATACTTCTTCACCAATATCAGACAGAAAGCAGTATGTCTAATATGCCAAGAAAGCATTGCTATTTTTAAAGACTACAACCTAAGTCGACATTTTTCAAGCAAACATTCGATTGATGCTGTCAACCAATCACCTGCAGAAAAGGCAAACAAGGCTACAAAACTTGCCACCAACTTTAAAAGCCCAGCAAAAGACATTTATGAAACAGTGCTTTTTTTCAAGAGTCTAATTTGACTTGTAAATATTGTAATATTAACATATTAAAAAATCAGTTTTGTGTTAATGTGACATGTTTCTGTCCGATATTACATATTCCATGCATACTGCCACTATAAATAAAAGTAATTTTTTGAAGGATTTGACATGTGGCCCTTCACTTGGTTTGCAAATATTAATGTGGCCCTCTGGTCTAAAAAGTTTGCCCTCCTTTGGTTTAAACACATTCACCAGATGCCCATTTATGCTAAAAAAGCAACTGTGTTTTTACTTCTGGAAGTGATTGAAAATGTAAACAAGCTCAAGACATCTAAAACCCTGCTTTTTAGACACCTTTTAGACAGCTTAATTCACATGATTGGACTAATGAAAACATCTTAACATCAGATGCAGATGAAGCCTGACAGCTTCTTGCTCAAACTCTGAGATCAGTTGTTGAAAAGTGCGGTTATGTTGGCTTTCAAACCCAACCTCCTCATCCTTCACCTTTTTAGATTTGTATCCAGACATGTTTCCTAACAAATAAAGGGAGGCCGGACCAGATAAGCCACGCGCGCAAAAGATATTAGCCTTTTGAAGTAGAAGAGGAGGAGGTCCAGGACCCATCTGCTCTAGATAAGGGCCATCCTGCCAGTCAGCACCCAGGATAACCATGACAAGATGAGGAGATCCTCATCCATCTGTGCCTCATTCCAGAACAATAGCACATCCAAACAATCCTTTTTTGTAAACTGTACAAACAGGCTACATCCACTCAAAGCCTGACTTTTTTCTACCTGATGTCTGTTTTGCTGTCTCATAAAATATCTGCACAGACATGAAACCACGGAAACAAAATGATGTAGTATACATGCCAGACCAGTATGTGGTGGTGTACTTTGGCCACAGAGACACAAAGAAGAAGACTTAAACGTACATGTTCACTGGGTTCCATTTGAAAAGGCTCATCTCTGTGTCCTAATCCATTTGAAGGGTTTACCCACCAGACTGACATCCTTCAAAGCGATTAGGGCATAGGGATGAGCTTTTCCAAATGGAACGCAATATACAACAACAAACAACTTCCCTGAACAATAGATCATGATAAAGTGTTTAGCAGTTGTACCCTTTAAAATCCTTCATTCTTAAGGGTCCTTCGAAGTGGCCAGTTTTGAGCAATTCGATTTTGGAGTTCACCAGATGAGCATTCACACTAGAAAAGCAATCTTTTCAATCGTGTCTTCTGATATATCACATGTGGGACGCACCATTATGAGTTCATACTGCATGATTTTCAAACTAGTCAGATCACTGCTGTTTTCACACTCCATGACTAACCGCTTTTAGTTGCTGCTATGTTCACACATATCAGCTCGATGGATGAGTGACAAGAGGATACACACTGCATGACTACACTAGAAACAATAGGGAAGGTCAGTAAATTATTTTGTCAATGTGCTGCTGCTGTGGCTGGCCAAGCAAATGTTTCTTCTTTTTTTTCTGCTTAAGATCATTGTAAAGCTTCTTTATTGTATTCTGGCCTATAACCCCTCCCTGAACTCTCTACTGCCCTGAATCATGTTCTCTGATTGGCTGTAAGTCATCACCGATGGGTTTTTCAGCCAGAACACATTTCACACAGCATGACTTCGAATCACAGACAGGAACTGATATTTCGCTTGCCAATTATTTCACAGAAGTCAGTGACACATCTGAGATTCTCTCTCTGATTGCGTTTTATGATTCACACTGTGTGACTGTCACTCTTGTGAAACAAGCACAGATTTGCCTCTGATATTTGTTAGTAATTACAAAGATCAAAGCTAAAATTGTGCAGTGTGAACTTGGCATCAGTCTGAATAAGAGCTGGTGACGTCATCATTTCAAAATATGCAGATTTGCTGTACAGACAAAAAGGCAAAGGCATTGTTTTCAGATTTATCACAGTTTTACACTATTATTATTATTATTATTATTAGTAGTAGTAGTAGTAGTGTTTATTATATGCATATTTATACAGTATTTTTTTTAATAAAAACAAGTTTAGATTTGTCCCCCTATCGGGTTTAAGAGACACATGGATCAACAGGAAGGGTGTTTGGATATAACTCAGTTTTTTCACCACACTTCGTTATTATTGTTCATTTGTTTGTTTTCTGGAAATTAGAACTGAATTTAGAAATAGTTTTGAAAAAATCTTAAACGAAATATGTAAGCTAATGGATGTCTTCAGTGGAGTGAGTTTTCACCATATCCTTACTCTACGAAAGTAAGCGAGTAAAGAGTAAAAGTAAAGTAAACAGAAAGTAAAGAGGCCAAATGGAGGAGGCTGTTTTTTTTATTCCTCGCGCTGCAGCTGGTTGAACTGTTTTCTCACTTACAAAGTCTGCCATGTGAATAGCAAATGTGCCATGGCGTGACGCAACTGACTCTTATAGGGAATGTGAGATAAGACTCTGATTGGTTTAATGCACATTATGCTGAAAACACACCCATAACTCATTACAAGAATAAGCACAACCCTGTTAGCCCATGTGCTGGGGCACAACATTTATTTTTTCGTTCTTAAAATAGCAAGTGGATTCGGACATGCCCTTAATGCTTTTTGCCTAGATTGTTAAAATAGAGCCCTGAAGCACACACAGCCAAAATAATGTGTTTGACCCTCCTGTTGAGGGGTAAAAATGTCCTGTAACCATTTTAACAGCAGAAAAAACAACATAATATTTAATTTTAATTTGAAGATTGATGACTTTTTTTTCCTAAAATGAACCCAACACATATCAAAAAAAACTAACCATTTTCTATTTTTCACATTTGGCACAACGGTTGTTTTAGGGGCCAATATTGACCAGCTATAAAACTACATTTTTACACCACTAAAAGTACAGGCACACACTGGTACACACATGCATACTCCAACACACACCCCCTCTGAGTGGTGCCCACTGATTAAACATTGACGAAATACTGCACACTGACGAGGGAAAACATTCACAAGGTTTGCGATGAACAATGAGGTTGTTCCTTTGTGCAAAAAAGATTTGAGAATCTTATACAGAATTGCTGTTACATTTTTTGACCCATAGGACAAACGGAATATACAGAATTCTATGACAACACAAGGGATAAACAATTATGTACAGCAGTGGTCAGAAATAAATGTCATAATCTTGAAAACATCAAAATCTTAGGAAACGTTTAAGCCATTTTCCTGAAAGTTGCTCCATCAGATTGTCAGAACATACATAAAACATGAGACACATGCAACAGTTGTACAATCTCCAATAGCAAATATGTTAATATATCATCGCTATCTTTATATGAAGGGCAAAGATATCCTTTTCTAGACCTTAATTTTGTTAAATTCTGAAAATGTCTTAACAATATATATCATTTCTGCATAAATAAATATCGCAACGTGCGAGTCCGCAATAATCGTATCGCAGGGATCTGCAATGTAGTTGGGATTATAGTTGACTAGACATTACACTTAACAACATAGTGGAGTAATTTCACATTTCAACCTTCGAGTGAAAGTTCATTATTTGCATGTGTTTTTAAGGCCTGACTGTAAGACTATCGAGCAAACTTAAACATTTGGGTTCAATGATTTTAAACGTTTCTAGCTTAAAGGTTAATTGTACATTGTACTCAAAGTGATTATTATTATACTGTGATTATTTATTTCTGCTTGTGAATGCTGTTTGACTCCCCAGAAAATCATAAATCATTGTTTATTTGCATCTTTTGTCTGCTGCATTTAACTATTAAATTATACTTTATGCAGATACGCTAAATACACAACAAATACACAATCATCCCAATGGATATTATGAACCTTTTACAACCTATTCAAGTCATCTTGTGAAATGCATTTATATCGCAATATATCGCAGTGAATGAAAATATTGCAATGTCAGTTTTTTCCAATATCGTGCAGCAATAGAAATATAATACATTTCATTTTAGAAAGTAAAAAATGTCACTTTAATTTTACATTGTTTTATGTTTTATGTTTATACAAATTTTATTTAATATTTTTCCCCAACATATTAATTTGAGTATACTAAAAAAATAAAAATTAAAAAAATAAATATTAATAATAATAATAATTATTATATATATATAAATGTTATTATTAGCTATATTAGTTATAAAAATATTGCTGTTATTGCATCTTTTATATTTATTTTTTATAATTATTATCTTACTAATGGTTATGTCATATAAAATGTCAAACCACTCTCAAAAAAGTGGTAACATGAGTTTGTTACATGAAATCTTATCTTTAAATTGTGTTTTGTTGTAGGACAAAATGTGGTAAAATTGGAGATCATAACCAAATTTTTGGGACTGCCCTAAGATTTAAGAATTTTGGAAAAACTTTTAAAAAGAAGAGAGATAAAATATTAGATAAAGAATTACCCCTCGATCCAGTTGTGTGCTTATTAGGAGCACTGTCCAAACAAATGTTTAATGAAGAAACAAGATCTGGACTTAGGATATTATTACTGGTTGCAAAAAAAATGACAACGGTACATTGGATGACTCAATGGATTCAAAGACTTAAACAGGTCTATGTAAGAGAAAAAAATGACTGCACATCTACAAATGAAGAGTGATATTTTTCTGAAGAGAAACATATTTAGATATGTACATTTAGAGGTAATCTGAGGTAACTATGTAACTTGATGTACAAATGTATCCCTTGAAAAGTATTTATGATGGCAGTACTTTTTTATTTTCTTATTTCTTTATTTTGTATTATTTTTCTTATTTTATTCTTTATACGTTTTTTATCCTTTATTTATTCATTTATCTGTAAGGGCTTAAATTGTTGCGGAAGTGGTTGTTCAAAAAAAAATGAATTAAAAAATCTTAAATAAAAGTAAAAAAAAAATTGTTGTGTTGGTAAAACTGAATATATTTCAGTTCATTAAATAACATTAAATAACCTACATCTAAAACATAAAACACAATTTTATCAAATAAATCCTGCCATATCTGAAGACTAAAGGGTGATTGAACATCTTTGTAAATTTCAAACTAAAATCTCAATCAAAAGAAAGGTCATGGCCATATATCCACTACCAAAAACTTCATTGTTCTTTTCTTTTTTTTTTTTTTTTTTTACCATAAACGTGGACAGTTTTATAATTAAAGTACAAATGAGTAGTTGAAGGGTTAGGGTTAAAAGCAAAGGCACCACATTTTTATAGCTGTGGATTCTGCTTTATTTTGTACAGTAGAATGTGCAAACCTGGTTGACAAAATGTAAGAAAACAGCTTTCAGGTCCAAACAAAGATATATTAGCTAATGTGAAGGGCTTTGGAGGGGAGCAGGCCACCTCCTGAGAAGCGATCAATGCACATGAAAGCAGAGGTCACCAACCTTTGACATCTCCATTCAGACGGGGGAGGGGACGTGATCTTTTGTAAAATTAGCTACATTGATCCAATTGTGTGATATTGTCGAATTGAACCCCAGACTGTGTGGCAGACACTTCTTTGAAATCGGTCTTTACTGAACTGTCGCTACTAAATAACATCACCACAAACACTTGGACAATGTCATGTCAAGTCAAATTTCATACATGACTTAGCATCTGTGGGGAGGATATTAAACACAAGTAAAAAGACTTTTACTTTTATGTTTTAATGTTACTTATACACAGTTGAAGTCATAATTATTAGCCCCCCTATGAATTTTTATTTTTTTTTTAAGTATTTCCCAAATTATGTTTAACAGAGCAAGGAAATTTTCACAGTATGTCTGATAATATATATATATATATATATATATATATATATTGGTTTTTTTTTCAGAAAAAGTTTTATTTGTTTTATTACGGCTAGAAAAAAAGCAGTTTTTAATTTAAAAAAAATCATTTTAAGTTCAAAATTATTAGCCCCTTTAAGTATTTTTTTTTCCAATAGTCTACAGAACAAAGCATCATTATACGATAACTTGCCTAATTTCCCTAACCCTATTAGTTAACCTACCTGTAATTAACCTAGTTAAGCCTTTAAAAGTCACTTTAAGCTGTATTTTGTCTTCAAAAATATCTAGTAAAATATTATTTACTGTCATCAAGGCAAAGATAAAATAAATCAGTGATTAGAAATGGGTTATTAATATTATTATGTTTAGAAATGTGCTGAAAAAATAAGTTTGCTCTTATTATATGGCATTGGACGATAACCGTTTTCAATACTGCGGTTTAGTGAAGTCAATGTCTTAAAACCACCAACTGTTTTTGCTACACCGCTCCTACAGCATAAGATTATGCTTAAGATTTTTTAATGCTTTTTTTGCTTGTTTTTTAGGACAGCTGTATCTCTTACAGAAAATATATCCAAGGATGCCATCAGAATCTTAATCCGGCCCATGCCTAATATAAATATATACATATTTAAAGAGATCTGACTGATGCATAGGTAAATTCAATTGTATTGAAGGTTTAAAATGACCATTATGTATTGATTTGGGGCTACACTGTGATCCTTAAAGAGTATTGTTGTTAATTAATCTTGTTCTAAATATGCCTGCTATATATATATATATATATATATATATAAACTATGTTGTACTTAAAAAAAAGTGTGTATCCTCTATACAGCGTCATTTTAGAATTATAAGGTTCTATCTGACATTTTTGTCAAAATTGAGTTATTGACATATTCTTATTAACTGACAACTTATTTTCATTATGGGATGTTTTTTATTAGTTGTTTACATTTTAAAACTTTTTATTTAAAAAACAAAAAGTTACACATATTCTGTTTGCTATGGAATCATAAAACCATTCAGAACGCAGATAGAACCTTATAATTCCAAGGTGACTGCATTCTAAAATTACATGATTATTGTCACCTTTTGCTCAGAAAAAATACATAAATAGAAGACATTTTAATGTATTCAAAATATATGAAGCTATTTAAAATGTTTATATTTTGATGCTTGAATACACCTTTTCATCATGACCTCTACACATACAAATAGCTAAAAGTATATTAATAATAACAAAGTAACATAAATAATAAAATAACATAAAATAATAAATAAATAAAATAAATAAATATAAAAGAATATATTGAATTAAAAGTTGAATGAAAAATAAAATATTCAATATTAATATTGATTCAAATTAATCAAATGAAAAATC
Source organism: Danio albolineatus (assembly GCA_903798035.1). Classification (NCBI taxonomy): domain Eukaryota; kingdom Metazoa; phylum Chordata; class Actinopteri; order Cypriniformes; family Danionidae; genus Danio; species Danio albolineatus. The sequence goes on from CAIGQQ010015130.1 coordinate 858,011, forward strand.
ATGCGTTAATTGTTCAATAAATCAAGATAACTAATCTTTAAACGAATCATTAATTTCTCTCTGCTATCAGTGTGGCATTATTGACAGTAATAAAGATCATTATGACAATATGGCTCTTATTAAATCAATCAACATCCCGGCTCTAATTCCCTCTGTCATTTTTACGAACGGGAGGGAAAGACAATGCAAAGAAGAGTTCCACGCATTCTTGTCCTGTCGTTAAGCTAGGGGACAGGTTAAAAGTTTACAAGCGGTCAGGCAGAAGACAGCAAGGTCTCCGCTGCAACAGGACAGGGGTCAGCGCTGATTCCCACAACCGTCAGGTGGGAGAAAGACTCAGGAAAATCTCAAACTTCAAGGCGGAGGCAATGTTAACTTTAATCGAGCATGTGCTTCTGAGCAGAGGAGGCTTTACGATCTCAGATCGCCGTCGAGTTTATGACGGACAAAACAAAAAGTCTGGGAAAAAGGTCACAGAGGGTTTGAGTGTCATGGACAGATGGTCAAAGAACATTTTATGACGGATATTAAGGGTCAAGGAAGGGTCAGTTTGTACAGTGTCATTACCACTCTGGATTGTTTCAGGTTATATTGTGTTACAAAATGTCTTTTTTCAGAAAAGTTTAAAGCAATTCAGTTGAGATTATAACTTCTATGAAAGCTGACATAAAAGTCTTTCTAAACTTAATCTAAACTTAAGCTCTTAATGTCTTATTTAAACTAAGGTTACATAAAATATGATTAATGTTAATTAATAAACTGCAGCCTTGTCATTGAGCATTGGGACACCTTTGAAATGTGGTTTCAGGGTTCAAATGGCCATGGAAAACCTGGAAAAGTCATGAAATTTTGACATGGCATTTTCCAGGCCTGGAAAAGTTTTGGAAAAACAGAAAAACCCACAAAGTTTTGGAGAAGTCATGGAAAACAGATATCTGTATACTTGAATATAGATTAGTTGTCTTCAATTCTTTTCTGTCCTTGTCACATGCTCTCACATTATTAGTGCTGTGTAAGAATTGTCTAAATAATTTTTACACAGATATAAAGATCAATTTAAACTAAATAGATTGTTGTGTGTTTTACAATATGCTGTATCATTATTGGATCATTGTTTTTCTTTAACCAAATATATGTAGACATACCATGAAACATTAGATTATGAAATTTTACTTGAAATTTTTTGAAAAATCTGGGAAAAAGTCTTGGAATTTTTGAGTAAATATGTGTATGAACCCTGTGGTTTGTTGTTCCTAAAAAAACAATATGTCACTTTTACACTCTGAGTAAGGACAAAATAACACTAAACCAAAAGTATCTGAGAAATGTTTGACTATATACTACAAACAGATGACAAATTATGTCCTCCTGTCTGTTAACGCAAATTAAAACTACTAACAGAAATAAAGGTGCTAAATTTGAAAGTTTATGCGAATTCTTTCAAACAATAATTGGAAGTTTTTATGATGCTAAAACTGAATAAATATGCGGTAGTTGCCAAAAAAATGTTTTTTTTTTATACAGTACTAAGCATAAGTACACCCCCCACAAATCTCTCATTTAAATTCATAATTTCTATATGATGCTTTACACTATTATATTTGTGCATATACATTAGTTTAGTCAGTACTGAAGCCAAATCTGGAGCTCAAAATAACTTAATAATAATAATGATTCAAATAATAGTAGCCCCAATTTATTTGTTAGGGAAAAAATATTAAATAAAATGTTCAAAAATAGCAAAAATCAAGAGAAACAATATAT
>CAIGQQ010015130.1:879774-894912 GCA_903798035.1 Danio albolineatus
TTAATTTGTGCCGGAACACGCCGGATCCGGCACCTCTGAAATCTAATCCAGCACCTAATTTTACCGATCCCCCTCCACAACCGCCCTCATTCCCCGTTCGCTGTTAACTTTCACTTTCTTCCGCAACTACCCAATCCTCCTCACATTCATCCATGACATCCTCCCCCCTTACTTTCGTCCACATCACCCTTCCACCATACACCGCCAACCCCCACCTCGCTCTTCACTATCGTGCGCGACACCTCTCCATTCTTGGGTTAAATGCCAGATCAGTTACCCCTATTTGTTCCGGGACCTCGCACTTCACAATTTAAGCACAGCCCAGGAGGTACACAGTTTTTGCTTTCGCAAATCCACTAGAGGCCGCTGTGTATGCATTTTGAGATCTCAAATTATTGATTATTGTGCCATTTGTGCTCACGTATTCTGTTCTCTCGTAAATCTACCAGAAGACACTGCCGACTGACTTATCGGCTGACCCACCCTCCTTCTTTCCTAAACCCAACCAATAGTGTTTTCAAAAGCACCAATTTACCTGGCCCACCGACTTCCCTAAACCCAACCAGCAGTTTTAAAGCAATCCAGAAAATGAAAAGCCCTCACCTGAGTTTTACCATGTTTTCAGATTTTACCACACTCTCACCCTGTTATTTACTTGTTTATTTTATTTTTTGGCTTCTGTATTTGTCTTACCCAATTTCTGGACTCAAACCCCCTTATGTCTTGAGTCTCAAGTCCACCGACGTACATGACAAGCAAATTGGACAAACTGGTAACAGCGGGAAAGCCGTCCATATGGAGGTAAGTGGTCAGCTGGTAGGGTGAAAAGGAACAGCGTCATACCGCCCCGTAGCGTTCGTTTTAAGACGAACATACTTCTGGCTACATAATTTGCAATCTCCAGAATGGAGAATGAGCCTCTGTTGGTTATTTTACAAATTAAAATCACTCTGCGTACTGTTTCAATACATACAAACAGTGATTGCACTGATTGAGTTAAAAGTTTACATTGACATGTTTGTGACAGCAGAATCATGCTACGCAAGTGTAAGTAGAAGCAACAGAACATCAATCCTTAGTGTTTGTACACACAATACACAATTGTTACTTCGAGATTCCTATAAAAAATAATCAGTCACACCATGTAACATGCAGAATTTCTCTACTATGTTGGTAGATGACACAGTTTCACATTTGAGCCAATATTCAAGCCAAACCCAGGGTAGAGAGGCTGAGTGAAAGTGGTCTGGACTTTATGGATGAGAGTCATTGTGTCTGAGACACTGTAGAAGCACAGAGTTCCTGCACTGACATCCACATACACCCCTATTCTAGAGGATGTGGAGGACACTGGGATTTTGGTCTTTCTTCTATTGTGCATGAATAAATAATTGGAGGGAGAGCAGTACAAACCCCAGGACTGAATGTTAAATCCAAACATATCTTCATTGAACAATGTCTTTCTGCCAATGCTCTTATATGACGCTGATATACACACACCTTTATTTCCACTCCACTCAGCCTCCCAGTAACAGCGTTCTGACACACTCTGTCTACACAACACCTGAAAACTACCTTCAAATCTTTCTGGATGAGCACGATACTGCTGGGGTGTTTCAGTGAAACTGGCTGCTCTGTTTCCCTCAGATAGACAAAGGAAACGGTTCGCTGTCTTTGAATCAAGAGTGAGCTGACGGAAACCTACTGAAGATGAAACACAGTTAATTATTTGAATGCTTGTTAGCTTGTGAATAAATAAATATTTCTGTGTCAGAATCATATTGGAAGACATCATGAAGCATGTTTAAAAATGTCTAAATGTAAATATTTTAACATTTGTATTCCTCACATCATTGTTTTTGTGGGTAAGTGTATGTGTGTGTGATAATGCCTTACTCTTAACAAACTGTTCCCGGGTATTGACTGATTCACTGGTGGGAGACATATCATTGCATATCACTATGGAAAATTAGTAGAATTATTTTATTGACTATGTAAATAAGTATTTAAAAGAAAATGACATTCTTGTATGTAATACCAGACTACATTAAGTAAATAAATATACTTTACCTGTATCAGAGAACTTTTCTAGCTCTTCTTTACAGAGACCCTCTAGTTTTTCCTTTAGCTGAGAGATTGACTTTACTATATCATGAAAAGGGGGGAGAGAACTGATAGTGATGCCACATATGTCTGTAGATTTAGGGTGTCCAGAGATGTTTTGAAACATCTGCAAATAAAATATGCTGAATCTGTCAGAATTCCAGACCACATCCATGCCAACAGTCTGGAGGACAACAGTTGTTACCTGGAGGAAACGAATGTGATTCTCTGAGTGTGAAAGCTGCTCCAGCTCAGAGTCTCTTCTCTTAAGATCTTTAATCTCCTCCTCCAGTTGCTCCAAGAGTCTTTCAGTTGGACTCACTGCAGTCTTTTCTTGATCTCGGATCAGTCGTGTCACTTCAGATCGGCTTCTCTCAATGATGCGAATGAGTTCAGTAAAGATCCTTTCACTGTCATCAACCGCGATCTGTGCAGAACACTGTTGACACACAGAATCTAATTTCACTAGGGACAACATTTTAGCAATAGCTTACAGACAGGGTTATGTTTGGGTGTAGGAATTGGGTATGGATTCAATTTTTGAACAAGAATGATGTTCCAGGATCCATAATATAGGCATGTGTCACACTATGCAACATCAGGACATGATAATGCGTCAGGACACATATCCCATCACATCACAGAGACTCTCAGTAAGCTTCAGTTTGTTTAAAGGTATCCTCAGACTTCAGAAAATTCACCTTATAAGACTTCACAGCTTCTCTTAGCTCCTCAAGCTGCTTCTGTCTCACCCCAATTGCTTGCTGGAACTTTGTTTGGGTTCTTCCCAAAAGCTTCTGTAGGAAAAGCAGGAAGATGTAAAATTCCAACAAATAAACAATAATAACAGTATTGTTAATACACTGCTTTTAAAATTACACCAAGATAACAATATACATCTCTGTGTTAGTCAGATATATTAGAACATCAATAACTAAATTGAGTTCATACCTGTGTCTCTGTCCTCTCAGCTTCAGCTGTTACAGTGTCGTGGTTTTTATGTTTGTCTATTAAACATCGATAACAAATGCACTGCTGGTCTGTGCGACAGTAGATTTCCAGCTCTTTACCGTGTTTTGGACAGATCATTTCATGGAGTTGTCTAGTGGGATCCATCAGATTGTGTCTCCTGTCTTTAAACAGATTCTCATGTTGTTCAAGATGACTTTGGCAGTATGAGTTTAGACACTCCACACAGGACATGACAGCTTTATATTTTCTTCCAGGACAGACGTCACACTCCACATCTCCAGGATCAGCGTAATCATGAGCAGAAAGCGCAGTTTGTAAGTTTGTCTTCTTCAGTTTCTCCACCATCTCATCAATCAAGACATTTTTACATAGTGCAGGTCTTGGAGTGAAGGTGTTTCTGCACTGAGGGCAGCTGTAGACTCGCTTCTGATCCTCTTGATCCCAACAGTGTGTAATACAGCTCATACAGTAACTGTGTCCACAGGGAATGGCAACCGGATCCTTTAAGAGATCCAGACACACTGAGCAGCTGAACTGGTCCTGAGAAAAAGCTTCTGCCATCTCACTGTATGTACGGACGAATGGAGAAGTTCTTATCACAGTTTGACAACACAAGTTTCAGTTTCCTTAGATGATGAGTTAATAAGTAATTAACTTCTATCTCTGTAAGGTGTGACTTGTTCTTACCTTAGTGCAAAGTCCACAAACAATCTTGGTTTATATAAAATTTTTCCTTATTTAAAATATCTTCATCTTTATTACAAACACAAAACATGACAAAATGTGCTAGAGTCATATTTTTGAACTTTACTGATTCTACGATGACATTTCTATGATGGATTGTCCATCTGTCTAGGATGTTTTCCTGTCTGTACCCTGAGATGCTAGGATATAAAGAATGGATGCATGACAGCAATGTTAAACTGACAGTATGGAATAATTACAATTAAAACAAAAAACAAGCAGAGCATTCAGGACCAGAACTATCCAGATATCAAATATATTTAATCTTGATGTGTAATTAAATAAAGATTATTTATCCCACCTAGAAAATAATGTTGCTCTTATGTTATAGAATACTGTTTGTTGTGCCTCTCTCTTTTTGTGCTCATGCTCTCTCTTTTTCTGTCTTCCCTGACATGTCTGATTTTTTGAAAATCATACCTCCCATGTGACAAAAACTCTTTCACCTGAGAAATATCACTTAGTTGCAAAGCATGCTACCCATATCAGAACCAGAAAAGCTAGTCCATGCTTTTATGACCTCTCGGTTGGATTATTGTAATGCTCTGTTCGTTGGTTGCCCAGCATCCTCTATCAATAAACTTAAGTTAATCCAAAATGTAGCAGCCAGAGTTCTTAACAGGTCAAGAAAATTATGACCATATCACCCCAATTTTATCTTCTTTATACTGGCTGCCTGTTAAGTTCCCTATTGATTAAAAATGTTCTTACCTATAAAGCTTTAAACAATCTAGCTCCTGTTTAACTAATCAACTTCTGTCACTTTTAAACAATAATTATTGTAAAAAGCGCTATACAAATAAACTTGAATTGAGTTGAATAACCTACAAATTGAACTGGGCTCTGTGAGGAAGTTGTTAAAAACCTTCTTTAGGCCAGTGATATTGCTGTAGTATTTTATAAGAGTCCTTGATAGACAAACTGATAAGACTTTGTTGATTCAAAGTTGATCTTTGTTGATTGTTGATTCAAAATTCCTAAAAAGTAATTTGTGAACCTTGTTTTACATTGGAAAATTTAAATACACAGGAGATTGAAAACAAATTGATGACACAATTAATTTATTTAAACCTTCATTTAATAAAGGATAAATGTACTTGAATTATGAGTATAATTCCTTAATCACATTTCATATCAAACTAATCAATACCTGCCCATCAGCTGATGCCAGGCAGTGAATAGCAAACAACTGTTCATTAAAAGGCAATCTTAAATCAGTTAAATGAGAGACAAGAGAAAGATGGAAACATGGAGTGTGGACTGTATAAACCAGTGGTCACCAAACTTGTTCCTGGAGGGCCGGTGTGCTGCAGGTTTTAGCTCCAACCCTAATCAAACACACCTGAACAAGCTAATCAAGGTCTTACTAGGACCTGTATACTTGAAACATCTAGGCAGGTGTGTTGAAGCAAGTGTAAGCTAAACCCTGCAGGGACACCGGCCCTCCAGAATCAAGATTGGTGACCCCTGGTATAAACCAATAACTCATAACTGTTTATTCAAATACATGTTTTAGACAATACAATACGATTTAGACAATATGGAGCCCTGGAGGGGACATGGTGGTAGGTAAAAATTGGTGGAAGAAAAAAAAAACTGGGTGGGGGGATTTTAATTTTTATTCTTTAAGCTTTGTGTTCTCTCCCAAAGTCTCGCATTCCCTCACAAAGATGTTTGCATTCCCTAGCAATACTTTTGTGTTGGCTTATAGTTTTTCAAAAACAATAATAGTGTTTTTGGACCTTGCATTCGTACGTACATATCAGCCTGTTGGTGGAAACCCTAAAAACCCTAAAAAGACCTTTTATAATGCATAATAGGAGCTCTTTAAACATGCCTATTGGGAACCTAGGTTATTACCTATACATTTTTTGTTGTTGGTTATGGTTAGGGGATAGAAAACACAGTCTAAAAACAATACACCAAAAGGATGTCCATGTAAACCAAACATGCAATCATCTCTGTGTGTGCTTTATAGTGTCTTACACTTGGGGAGCTATTTTCTGATACTGATTTCACTGGATGGAGTCCTGTCAATGCATGTCACTATTGAAATAAACATGTAATACTAGTACATGTTTTGTAATTAGTTTTCACGTACGTGTTCTTTTAATGCTTTTAATTTCAGAGAGCAATTGAATGTTTACTGAAGGTACTTTACCTTTATGAGTTATTTTTTGAGCTTTTCCTTACAAAAACCCACTATTTTTTCTTAACCTGAGAACCTGACTTTGATACATCCCAAAAAAAAAAGAGGTTACAACTGACAGTAATGCTGTGTATGTCTGTAGATTCAGGATGTTCAGAGATGTACTGGAACATCTAAAGAAAAACAACAAATACAAAGATATACTGTAGAAACCTGTCAGAACTCCTGACATCATCTATGCCTCTGATTAAAAGATTTGTTACCTGGAGAAAATGAATGTCAAGCTGCTCTACTTCTGAGTCTCTCCCCTAAAAAACATCAATCTCCTACTCCAGTTGCTCCAAGAGTTCTTCAGCTCAACTCACTGCAGACTTTTTCTGATCTTGTGTCACCTCAGAGCGGCTTCTCACAATGGAACAGATGAGTTCATTAAGATCTTCTCAGTCCAACATTGCTGTCTGTGCAGAGTGCTGTCAGGACACAAATAACATCACTGAGACCCACAGCAGGGATGTTGCTAGACATAAAGCTCTACTGGGGCACTTCCGTCTTCTACTGGGGCACTGACTCTGATGCAGAGAATTAAGTTCATGAACTCTTACCTCCCTCACTCATCGTCTCTCCTTTCTGCTTTATACAAAATGTCTATCTACAGGCACGAAGAAGATTGTGTTAGGGTTCTGTTGTGGAAATTGTGATAATCTAAGTAAAATTTGCAGCTATGACATACAGTTGTGTGCTTTGAGCATGGGCTTCATCCTTTTTCTATAGCCCACCTCAAATGGTTTCAGACACCTAGCCTTCTGTGTGAAAGACCAACCTCAGCTGCATCCCTTCACCTCTGTTTCAGCTTAAACAAAGATGTGCATGGGCATGGGATCAGTTTGTTTTTGATTAAACTAAATTGCTTTCACAAGTGTTGTTTTGGTTGAGAAAAACGTATTTATTCTGGGATAACCACTCTTAATTAATGAACTTACATATGAAGTAAACTGCAACTCAAAGTGTTTACTGAGGAACTGATACTGATCTATATAGAGAACTGGATTGCTCATATTGGTAAGCCCCACTAAGTGAAGTTTGTTTACAAGCTAATTTCGAGAGGATCACGTGCTTATGATTTACCACGGCTGGTTGCACATTATCTAATCACGATCTCCAATCATATGATTCCCCTTCTACTATAAATAACCACAGTTCCAGTCCATAGTTATCTTCGTATGGAAGAAACCCTCCTTTCCTCCCCCTTCTCCTCCTTTTCTTAGATCGGGCGGCACAGCGGCTCAGTGGCTAGCACTGTCGCCCCACAGCAAGAACACCGCCAGTCCTGGTCCTCGCCAGGCTGGTAGGTGTTTCTGTGCGGAGTTTGTATATTCTCCCCGTGTCCGCGTGGGTTTCCCCCGGGGCCTCCGGTTTCCTCCCACCATCCAAAGATATACACAATTCATTACAGATTAAACATTCAGGCTCAGGTCTAACTCCCTTCCTCCTCTGACGGTTCCCTTAGCCGCTGCAGAGGGGGAGTTTGAGAGCTACCTAAGCTCAAGCTCCCCTCTCGCTCTACGAACGGGAGGGAGCCCTGGGCTCGAGGATCCCTTGAGCTCAGGGCTCTCTCCCGGGACAGCATGCCAAACTAGCTTATATCAAATCATCAGCTAAGTGTGAACTCTTGAAACTCAGGCGATCTATGGAATTAATAGAAAGTCGCATGAATTTAATGAAAAAACATCTCTTAACAATATACTTGCTTGGATTTGAAACCTCCATGTCTACTGTTCTGTCTACAAAAATGTCCTAAATGTGAAATAATTATTTGTTTGGAATCGGGTGGCATTTCTGCTATCAATAAAAAAACTTAGTATTAAGAAGAGGATCTAGCGCAAGGTTGTTCAACCCTGTTCCTGGAGATCTATCTTCCTACAGAGTTCAGCTTCAACCCAGATCAAACACACCTGAACCAATTAAATAGGACCCGAACAGCACTTGATAATTACAGGCAGGTGTGTTTGATATGGGTTGCATCTGAAATCTGCAGGAAGGTAGATCTCCACGAACAGGGTTGAGCACCCCTGATCTAGCAGAACAAAAATGACATGTGTTGTTGGTTAAAAGCAGGTGGCAGCAACAGAGTATTTTATTTGAGATGCCCCTTTAAACGTGTCACAGCCAGGTTCTTCCCACTCACAGTCACCACAATCAGCACGATCTCCATCTCCTGACTTCTAATCCCTCCTGCACCTGCACGTCATCCCCAGTCATCACTCCAGCCCCATAGAACCCTGACCTCCATTAGCTATCAGTAGGGCCAGACGGAATCTGTGGATATTTTTTGCTATTTCTGCAGAGTATTTTGTTCAAAATCTGCGGATTTATGCAGAATGATTTTAGGAGTATCATAACTAAAACCTTAATGTATGAAATAAAAAGTAATACCCTTTTAGCTTTTATTGAATGTTTACAACGCAAATCCAATTAGATCCACTTTATTTGGTGAACAAATATCTTTCATATAAAATCTTTACTAAAAGACAGAAAATTGTACTTTACAAACTGTATTGTAAACAAATCATATGAATATTTTCATATTAGTCAATATTATTACTGAAATTTATTTGAAAACTGAATAAATATAAATTTACACAAGTAAATAAACAGAATCAATGATGGGCTAAAAATCTGAGGAAATCTTTCTGCATGAAAATTCTGCATGCTCAGATTCCGTGTGGTCCTAGCTATCAGTTATACTTACTTTGTCTTATCCAGTTTATCTCCAGTATCTGTGTCTCTCCTGTTAGTGTTTCCCGATCTCCTCCATGTCGATCTATACCATAAGTCTCTAGCTCATTCCATCCTTTTAAAATAAACTCCTATTCATACTCACTGCTCTGCTTTCACTCCCCCTTCTGTGACAGAAGACCGGACCAACACCGAATAAACGCCCATTTCCACATTCAAATCCCCATTGCAGACACTTGTGGACTCACTTAAACAGGTGATTTGCGCACCTCCACCACCGACACCCAGAACTTCTGCATTACCCATATCTTCATCATCGCAGGTCAATGCCAGTCTATTGGCTCACCCAGCACCCTACTCAGGCCTGGCGAAGGAGTGCAATGGGTTCCTATAACCAATGGTCACTTGTGTTTGAAATGCAACCTTTACTGTATCTGAATGAAGCTTCTAAGATCACTTTTATGATATCTCTGCTTTCAGGAAAGGCACTGCATTGAGCTGAAACCTTGTGGGCCCAAAAGTGAACGGTAACAAAATTCATCAAGCTGTTTATAGAACATTTTAAATCTTTTTTTGGCCGTTTAGCAGAAGAGCCTTCCACTGGTGAGCAGTTTTATAATCGGAATAAGGTGCAATGTCAACTCAAGTATATTCTTTAAAATTTTGTATCCTTGCAGCAGTCAGCCTTTGGGATGAATGAGTGCTTATGTGTCAGGGGTTGGAACCCTGCCTGAAAATGCAGTTAGCAGCCTATTATGAAACATATGGTCTGGAAACTTGTCCATTTGTCCATCGGGTGTTCAGTGTGCATGGAAGCCTGTTGTAGAGAAATTCACAACCTATCCAGTCACCCTCTCCTCCGAGGGTGGAACACCACAAAGGAAAACTCAACATGGCACCTAACACACATCACAAATGCATTCCATACTTGAATGTCATCTTTTCTCCACACAGAAAGAGGAACCAGAACTTCCAGTGACCGCAGCTGTCATCCGAGAGGAACAACACAAAGACACTAAAATATCCCAAAAATTTAACAAACTGGCAACAGATGGTGATCTTGTCAAAGTAACTTTAAAGTAATAAATCATATTATATCACAAGACTCACTTACCCTATGGCCCAGTACATTTCCAAGTGTATATTTCCAGAATCTTGATTCCAACCATCTTAGACCATTATCATTCACATCCTTTATGTGGTCATGTAGGAATTTACAAAACCTTCAAGAGATTACACCATGTTGCCTTCTTGCCATGTCCCTGGTCATGCAGAAACACATATTCTAATGCATCCATCATAAAGATTGGTTTGCAGCTACAGTATACCTCTAAAGGACTCATTCTTTCATCTGCTTTTTTGCATTTCTTTGCTTTGAGACAACTGAAAGAAGAGCAACCTCTGCCCTGTGCAGAGAATCTCCTATCTCGAGATAGAGCAGGACTCGATTTCTGTGGTGGAGTGCTTCCCCATTGAAAAAAAAAAAAAACAGCTTAAACCAGCCTAAGCTGGTTGGCTAGTTTAAGCTGGTCAACCAGCCTGGTTTTAGGTTGGTTTTGGCCATTTCCTGCCTGGTCTTAGCTGGTCAGGCTGGAAAATGACCAGCTAAAACCAGCATAAAACCAGCTTAACCAGCCTAGTTTAAGCTGGACATAGCTGGTTTTGTCTGGGCTCCCTGCCTGGCTAAGCTGGTCAAGATGGTTTTAGCTGGTAGTCTCCCAGCCTGACCAGATAAGACTAGGCAGGAAATGGCTGGAAACCAGCCTAAAAATGGCCAAAACCCCTCTAAAACAAGGCTGGTTGACCAGCTAAAACCAGCCAACCAGCTTAGGCTGGTTTAAATTGGTCTTTTCAGAAGGGCTTTTAGAGAAGCATGCCAGGCTGATGCTGTCCAGTGCAGGAAAACAATGGTCCACTAAAAACTTTTCAGAGGCTTCTGGGGCATATGGCATCCACAGCCATTGTCATGCCGCTCTGGTTGCTTCATATGAGACAACTTTAGTGCTGGCTTCATGATCCGGTCCGCAGACGGGCATAGCATGTGAGCAAACACCAGCTGTACATCACTCCGCTGTGTCGCCGCACCCTCTATTACTGGATGGATCTTGCTTTTCTACAGCCAGTGTCATGTTGTCGTATCAACAGAATCCTCCAACATGGGCTGGGGAGTCATGTGCAACAAGCAAGCAGCTGCGGGTTCATGGACCAGATCCCAGCTGCATTGCCACATCAACTGCCTAGAGCTATTGGCAGTGTTTCTTGCTCTCTGCCATTTTTCATTGATTTAAGAGCAGAAACATGTGCTGGTCAGGAAGGACATTACAACTGAGGCATATATCAACCCTATGGGGATATATGCTCCTGGTGCATGTCGCAGCTTGCTCGCCGTTTGCTCCTCTAGAGTCACACATGGCTGAAATCTCTGCATGCCAATCACATATTGAGTGAGCTCAACTTTGCAGCTGATGCGCTCTCACAGCAGCTAGCATTCTGAAGAGAATGGAGTCTCCACCTAAGTACGGTCCAGCTGATATTGTAGCGGCATGGATGCACTGACTCACAGCTGGGTTTGCACACTCACACTCCTTGCGATGGCCCCTCCCTGGCGAATTTCCCTGAGAGAGAACCTCCTGTCCCAGGAACAGGGCCCCCTTTGGCACCTGGGCCCAGATCCCTGGAACTTTTACGTGTGGTCTAAGTCTGTGAGACTTAGGTGACTTACAGGCATCACTCAGGCTAGTGCAGCCTCTACAAGGCATGCCTATGCTCAGAAGTGGAGTCTATTCGCTGAATGGTGCGCTTCTCACAAAGAAAACCCCTGAACTTGCCAGATTAGTGTGTTATCCTTCCTTTGGGATAAGATGAAGCATAGGTTGTTACCCTTCACACTGAAGGTTTATGTGGCTGCCATCTCCACGATGCAGTGGATGGCAACAAACTCAGCAAGCATAAACTAATCATCTGATTCCTCAGAGGTTTACTGCAATTAAATCCATCCCGACCCCTCTCATGCCCTCTTTGGATTTTTCTTTAGTCCTGGCAGGTCTGCAGAGAGATCCATTCGAGCCACTCGACTCAGTATCTTTAAAGAGGTGGTCCAGAGTGTATTGTTAAGTAGTGGTTGTGTTTATAAGATGCAAAGCAATGTGTTCTCACACTTCATTTGTTAAAAAAAAAAAATTACGTTATCTTTTCATATGTCCTACTTTGATTATATACAGCTACTCAGCTAAGATGAAAACAACTATTTCCTAATTACTCTGAAAGTGAGCACTCAAGAGGCTCTGATTGGTCAGCTAACATAACGTGCTGTGATTTGCAGATCGGCTCCACATCACCAGGAATTGTCATCTCTCTACTAGCACACACTTTGCCATCAGTGTGAGCCTAAATCAGACAGAAAATGAAGAGCACACAGCTGAACCTCAAGTTCAAGCCAAGTGTCTTTCACATATATTTGGAATAAGCATGTGCAAGTAATATAAAACATTCACATATCTTTTGTGAGTCTGTTATTTGAGATGTAAAATGCAGGGAAAGTAGTCCGCATAGAGAGACACTGGTAAAGATTGTGGGTGTTTACAGGGGTTTGATGGATCAATATGAATTTGTAGCTAAATTGTTAACCGTGACAAACAGCATTTCACGTTGTTTACATCCTTGTTTACGTCCATGCTATAGAATGAATAGATCAATTTTAACAAATAAAACGGTTAGAGCTGGTCCTCCTTTGATGAGTTTTAGCTGTTCTCTGAACGGGAAACTGCTGATTTGTTGTGTTTTTTCTAAATATTATAAATGTGTTGCAGGTCTAAATGACAGGAAATGATGTAGGATGTGCATCAGACAAAACATGAAATAATTTGTGTTCTATTTGTGTCCCATACTGTTCCAACTTTTTCTGATTTCTGTATGTGTGTAGTATTATGGTGAGTGACGATGACAACGAAGGCGAGGATCCAAATGCATATTTTAATGTGAAGTCAGTATAGCGGTAGTCATCAGGAGCAAACAGGTATATTCAGATAATCAAAAATCGTGGTCTATAAACAGGCAGAAGGTCAAAAGGCTGGCGGCAGACATGGACAAACAAATAGCAAAGCGAGGTCAAAAACCACGGAAAACAGGAACAAAGAAAACACGTTGTATGTCACAAGACTAGATAACAATACTCAGCAATGACTGAGTGTGTATGTGCTGCTTATGTAGTGTGTGTAATCAGTTTCAGACAGTCCTCCGGTGGTGTGTGCGCAATCAGTCGTGATATGGAACAGGAGTGTGTGTGTGCCGCATGGCTGGAAATGTAGTCCTTAAACCTGGCTGATTTGTAGTTCAGGGAAGTGTGTGTGTGTGTGGACCAGCGATCTCTGACAGTGGAGATCGCTGGTGATTGTGACAGTGTGTGTGAGATCTACTGGGATTTTCACACACAGTCGTCTCTAGGGTTTACATAGAATGGTCTGAAAAAGAGAAAGTATGCAGTGAACAGCATTTTTGTGGGCACAAAAGCCTGAAGCCCGAGGTCAGAGGAGAATGGCCAGACTGGTTCGAGCTGATAGAAAGGCAACAGTAACTCAAATCCATTATAACTGAGGTATGGGCTTGAGGCGAATGGGCTATAGCAGCAAAAGACCACACCAGGTGCTACTCCTGTCAGCTAAGAAATGGATACTGAAGCTACAAATTGCACAGGCTCACCAAAAATGGACAATAGAATATTAAAGAGCCCCTATTTTGGGTTTTTGAAAAAGAGCTTGGATGCAGTGTGTCACACAGCTCTAAGTGAAGTGAAATGTCTACCTAAGGCTTAAATCTGAAAGTGCACAGTGTTTAAAACTATTGATTCATCTATAAAAGAGTCGACTCATAGTTCCTCAAACGAGTCGCCGTGCTTACGAGTCTTAAGCCGTTTCGGCATGACGTGAACACGAAACATTAGCCCCGCTCATTTGTGCGCGTGCAGCCCCGGGAGATTCGAAACCCCCAACCCCGCCCACAAACCACAGCGGCGAGCAAAAGTTGCCAGATTGGGCGGTTTTGAATTTGATTGTGCAGGTAAAAACCTTTTGGACAGGGTTTGGGCTGAAATCAGTCAGCTACATCTGGCAACACAGAGAAGAGCACTGTGCTTAGCTGGATATTGGAGGTGTGCAGTAGCCCAGACATGAGACTTTGATGAGTCAGTAGTTGAGGTTTATTTCTGCAGAAATACCTCAGCATTAAAACCCAGCCATGTGCTGTGCTCCCTCTGAGGAGTGCTTACAATGGAGGATTCGGAGCACCGGGACATTTCCTGGCCTGCTATCCAACAAGTGTAAGTGCGATTAAAACGGTGCCTCATTGTTTTCTCTAGCTTGTAAATGATGCATTTAACTGTGTTTTGTAACTTGTAACCACTTGTAGTGTATCTGGTTAACTTGTATTCTCATATCGCGTCTAAAAGCACGTTGTGAACATGACGTGTGCCGCTTTGTTTACGGATTAAAATGCGTTTGTGAGCTCGTGTTCCTCTGCTGTTTGTCGTTGCTATGGCTACATCAGCTCTGCTACACACGTGCGGCGGTCCTGTTTCATAATGGTTCAGCTGTTGCTGCTGTATGCACTAATACTGAATGTATGTCGCTGTTTTTAGGTGCTACATATCCCACAAACTTAAGGGGCTCTGAAAGGAAGTTGTTAAAACCCTTTTTCAGGTCAGTCATGGCTGTAGTTCATGTTGTCCATTACACAGTGGAGATTGTAGTCTTTAATGTCACAAGCTTTATACTGTAGGTCAAGTTGGGTCATGAGTACAGTGTTTACAATGGAAAATATTACATAAATTAAAAAAAAAAAACAAATTAATGACTGCTGACACAATCTTGTGGCTTCATTCTTTATTGTATCTGTCGTTTAAAAAACAATAAATGTGTTAAAAATAATTTTGAATGTATTTCCTTGTTCACATATCAAATCAATATCTGCTGATGCCAGCTGATGCCAGGTAGAGACACGGTGAAAAGCAAACACCTGTTCATTGAAAGGCAATTTAAAGGCTGTTTCTCAATATTTGTTCTTGAGCATTCTTGCGTCCTTGTGTTCTCGTGTAACATTATCATCAACCGCCAAAGTTCAGTTCCATCAATCAAGACCACAAGAACGCAGAATGCATGAAAGAAACTGGATTCGTTCTTGATATTGAGGATGCATCGATGCAGACTTAAGCACAGTATTCGCTCTAGAAGTCCCAGAGATCATTGCAGGTGAATAAAGGAACTGGGAAATGCAGCATTTTTATATGTTTATAATTAAATGAAATGATAAAAGTAAACATTACCATGAAAATCTTTAAGGCATAAACACATTAACATTGTTTATTTGCTGAAATTAATGTTTAAAAAAATCTGTCCATTTTTAAAAAGATGTTATTATTTAAAAAACAATACAGTATATAT
>CAIGQQ010015130.1:909912-939257 GCA_903798035.1 Danio albolineatus
GATAACTCTTATATCAAGAATGAACTACTATATTATCAAATCCCCCCAATTGGTTTTTTAAAGAAGATTGCATTCATTTAACAACAAAAACTTATGCTTAGCTCCAGTTAATAATTAAGAAAAGTAACTAGCTAGCCATTGCTTACTCACCGGAGAAAGATCAAAAGGGTAGATCAGTCGATGTTTCAAATGATGTTCTGAATAAGGATTAACTTATAAAGTAAAATAACAAAAATACAGCACAATTCACCGGTTTATGTTAACTCTAAGCTAGACCGCATGCACGTTCCAGAACATTCACTGACTGTTCACAAAAAGAAAGGAAAACCGGCTTTTTCCTCTAGAAGTTGAGGAGCGCCCTCTACAGGAACCTATAGGTGACTACACCGTTTGGTAAACCCATTTTTATGGGGGTTACGCAAGCATTAATGGAACTACTTCTATAATTGATGGCAATGAATACAGATTTTCTGGGAAGTTATACCTGACTCAAAATGTCTGGAAGAACATAGAAACATTTTGAGTGCAGTGCAATTGTGCCTTGGAGCATCTACACAGTCATACTCAAGGGGGTCCATTTCAACAAATGTAAAGATAAAGATAGCAGCTGAATATTAGACCTTTGCATATGCTAAATGAACTATGGGAGGAAAAAAATCAGTTGCCGTATTTTGATATTTTGTCCTTCAAACACAAACAACTTCTCAGTGAGGTAGCCATTCTGCCCAGCCATTTGGCCAAAGACCCAATACTCACCTGACCAGACTGCCTGGTCCATACTTTAACACAACAGATGTTCATCATATTCAAAATTTATTTACTCTTGCAAAGGTTGTAATAGTTAGCAACATTCCCATCAATACTTGAGAAAAATCAGTTGACTAACCTCATTTGCATTACTTCTAAAGTCTTGAGCAGCCCCTGTGTTCTCATGCTGCACACGGGGAGAAGTGCTTAACAATATACTCATAACCTCATCTTAAGTGACTTGTAAATTAAAGATCACTGCACAAGCTGTGGGATGTGAATTCAAATAACATCAACAGAAATAAATACATACTTTCTCGGCACAAAACATAAGATGTGATGTAGAAAGGTTTGAACAAAACCAAGTATATGGTGATCTATACTCGAAAAGTGCGCTCTGCATTTAAACCATTCAGTGCCTTGCTCAAGTAGGGACTCACCTAAACTGTGATGCCCACCACCAGGGGTGCCGCTAGGAGGGGAAAAGTTAGGATGATTCTAAGGGCCCAAGCAGTTTTGGGGCCTCCAGAGATATTATAAGGGGCCCTACTACCCAACGCATCTCCGCAAAGGTTGCCATTGGGGCCCTGTCAGCCAGCAGCACCCCTGCTCACCACACAGTGGAGAGTGTTGTTTCTGATGTTACAAGTTTCATAGGTCGGTCTGGACCATGAGACCTTTGATGGCCTCTTTCATTTCCTTTCACATTTCGTTTGTGAACTGTGCTACTAAAAAAACTTTTTTTTTTTTTAATGCTCTTTTGTATTTGATGCAAAAATATAATGGGAAGAAATCCAGTCTTCAGATTTAAAAAAATTAAATTTTTATTTGAACTAAAATGATGAACCAATAATTTCAATAACAGATATGCTGTATTACGTCATACAGTATGAAGAAGTAAAAAAATTCTAAGTGCAGTTATATTGTCTATGACCCAGAATAAGCCAAGGCTATTTCTCAATTCCAAGAACGCAGAGAATGGACTTGTTCTCGTGGAGACCAGACCAGTCCAGTCCAGTCAAGTTACCTCAGAAGAACAAACTCAGAAGACCGTGAGAACACCTGTGAGAAACAAGACTGCTTTTTTTTCCTGATGAACTTCATGTATTTTAACAGAAAATAATTAGAAAATTCCAACTTTTATTGATTTTTCCATTACAATATATATAAAAAATCCACAAAAGCCTTACATAAATGCTTTGCACAATAAAAAAAATAGATTTTAATATTCATTCATTTTATTTTCGGCTTGGTCCATTTATTAATCCAGGGTCGCCACAGCGGAATGAACCGCCAACTTATCCAACATTTGTTTTACGCAGTGGATGCCCTTCCAGCTGCCCCCCATCTCTGGGAAACATCCATGCATTCTCATTCACACTCATACACTACCGACAATTTAGCCTACCCAATTCACCTGTACCGCATATCTTTGGACTTGTGGAGAAAACCGGAGCACCCGGAGTGACCTTCTTGCTGTGAGGCAACAGCACTACCTACTGCGCCGCCGTGTCGCCAGATTTTAATATGAATTTCAGCAAATAAACACCCGTAATGTGTTTATGCATTTATTACGATCTCATTTAGCAAAATTCCTGAGAAAATAATATATATTTCTAATAACAAATAGGTATATAAAATGCTGCGCTTCCCGTCTCCTTTTTTAAACACAATGACTTCTGAGACTTTAAGAGTGGGTACTGCATTTCATTCATCCTCTGTATCAAGAAAACATCCTGGTTCTTTCATGTCTTCTGTTCTTGCAGTCTTAATAATTGGAACTGAACTCTGGTGGTTGATGATGACATTACACAAGGACACAAAATTGAGAAACAGTCCAAGTATTCTAAAATCGAGTTTAATAAGCTTATAGAAAATAAAACACTGATGACTGGAAGCATGTGTTGAAATGCAAGAGATCAACATCAAGAGAGATTCCAGAGATGATTTTACAAGTTCTTGAAATATGTCACTCGAAAAACACACTGTGATGTTAAGGTCATGCCGATTCAACAGGGGGTGATACTGACACTTTTACGATGGGCTTACACTAAACAGGAATTAAGTATTTTCAGCCTGATCTCACGAAAAATCGAAGCATTTTACATTTTGCCAGTTTAGTGGCTAATTCGTACAAAATTGTACGAGTTCCGTCATACGAAAATGTACGATTTAAAAAAGGAGGCGTGGCACCCAACCCCACCCCTAAACCCAACCGTCATTGGGTGATGAGCAAATTGTACTATATTGTACGAATTAAGATTGTACGAATTCATAAGAATTAGCCACTAAATCAAAAGTTATGAATTGCAGTGAGATAGTGTTGGTATTTTTGATAGTAAATTGCATGCAAGTCAGTGAGGTGATACAGTGGCTCAGTGGTTAGCACAGTCGCCTCACAGTAATAAGGTCACTGGTTTGAGTCCCGGCTGGGTCAGTTGGCATTTCTGTGTGGACTTTGCATGTGTCATTTTCACTGTGGGACAGTAATTGTTACCAAGTATGCATTGACTTGTATGCATTCATTCATTCATTCACTTTCCTTTAGCTTAGTCCGTTTTTTTCATCAGGGGTCGCCACAGTGGAATAAACCGCCAATTTATCCAGCATATGTTTTAGACAGCGGATGCCCTTCCAGCTCCAACTCAGTACTGGGAAACATCCATACACACTCATTCACACACATACACTACGGCCAATTTAGTTTATTCAATTCACTTATACCGCATATCTTTGGACTGTAGGGGGGAAACATACCACCCAGAGGAAACCCATACGAACGCGGGAAGAACATGCAAACTCCACACAAAAATGTCAACTGACCCAGCAGGAACTCGAACCAGTGACCTTCTTGCTGTGAGGCGACGGTGCCACTGAGCCACCATGTCGCCAAACAGGAACATATTAATATTAATACAACAACTTCAGTAAATTAGCTGTTATTAGATTATACTCTGTACCTAATAGAGTATTTTTTTATTTAAACCTGTGTCAGCACAGTTTCACTTTTGATCCGGTATAAAAGCCAAACCCAGAATAGAGAGGCTGAGTGAATGTGGTCTGGACTTTATGGATGAGGGTCATTGTGCCAGAGACGCTGTAGAAGCACAGAGTTCCTGCACTGTGATCCACATACACCCCTATTCTAGATGATTTGGAGGACACAGGGATTTCAGTCATTATCTTATTATGCATGTATAAATAACTGGATGGAAGGCAGTACAAACCCCAGGACTGATTACTAAATCCAAACAGACATTCATTGAACAATCCCTTCCTGCTGATGCTCTTATATGACAGCGATACACACACACCTTTACTTCCACTCCACTTAAACTCCCAAAAACAGCGCCCACACACACTCTCGCTACAGAGCACCTGCACACAACCATCAAATCTGTCTGGATGAACTGGATACTGCTGGGGTTTTTCGGTGAAAACAGCTGATCGGTTTCCCTCAGACAGGCGGAGGAAACGGCTCGCTGTGTTTGAATCCAGAGTGAGCTGACAGGAATCTGAGAGGTAAAACATAATTAGTTATAATCTTTATTGGTTTATTTCTTTATATGTATTGATTGCTATGTCTGCAATTGAACCATTGTATTGTTTAAAAACAAGATTTGAAAGGAATAATTGCCTTTCGAAGAATTAGCATAGCAAAGTTTACAGCTAACTACTATTTGAAAACTACAACCAAATATATCCAGAGTAGTGACATCACAAACACTTCAGTTAACACACCCCCTTCGCCGGGAGCACACGATAAAGGGTGGGGCCACATTATTCTACTTTAAAAAAGAATGTTGCATTTATGTGCTGCTTTTTTCACAGTTCCCATTGGACCTCTTTCTGTGGGCTTCCAAATGATGCTTGCCTTATGGAGCAACGCTTAGAATACATTTGAACTCCATTTTAAAACAATCATAGCTCTCAGTGCTCAACATTTTATACTTCTTCCACAATCTGAGAAGAACAGGAACCCTAACCCTAAAGGTTAATTGAAGATACAAAATTGTTCCTTCTCTGACTTGTAAGGTAGACTTATGCAAAAGAAACACTTTGCATGGACTAACTGTTGAACCATGACTGTATCCATAGAGGTTTGAATGGCGTTAAGAGGAAAATAAGTAATTAAATTCACAATCAATGCAAGTGCAGTGTGAGGTTTGACATATACGTGTACAGTATAGTTGCAATGAAAGGTTTTTTGCTCTTTTAGCTATAGACAAATTAAATATGGTTATGTGATTGAGCAGAGCAGAAGTGCCTTCCTTATTGGAAGAGGCATGATGTTTTTGGATAATGTGCACTAGCTAATCAGCAAATCACGAGAGTTAGCTAACCAATTAGAGCCCATTGAGCTAGGGCTTCATAGAACCAGGAAATCAACCTGTTGTTTTAAGTTGAATTTAATATACAATAAAGACATGTGAATATCTTCTTGTTACATCCTTATTACCCAAACATTAGTTTGTTCCTTTGCACTTTATAGAAAAGTAAATTGTAAAGTCAATATACTTATGCTGTAATTTGCGTGTTGCATATCTGGTTGCTACCCCCTTATCCGAGCATTAGTTTTCTCCCTTGCACCTATTCATACGTTCTGTATACTTTTACATTTATATACTTGTTCTCTATTTCCACCTGGGGATACTCATCCCAAGGCATCTAGAGATTGTGTAGAGCCATTGATGTGCTTCAAGTCCTGTGAAGAGATGATGCCAACCATAGAGGACTTCAAGAGGTCTCATAACCCTGGACCAGGCCGTATCCTGAGCAGATGCTGTGGCCATCATGGCTGTGGAAAGCATGAGACTCTGAGTCTCCGCATTGATCTCGTGGGCCAGCCTAAACACCCGCTGGTGCCTTACTCACAACTTCAGCTTATCTGTGATGGATGTCCATCATTCTTCTGCCCCTAGCATCTAGACTGCAGCTTTGCACAAGAGGTTTGGCCAAAGAAGAATTGGTCTTGCCCAACTGAGCCTGGTTTCTCTCTAGGTTTTTTTCCTTCACTTCTTCAATTGGCGAAGTTTTTTTCCTCATCACTGTCGCCACTGGCTTGCTTGGTTTGGGACTTGTGGAGCTGCGCATCGATGGAATTTCTCTTCAGTGATTGGACTTTCAGCAATGAAAATTAAACCACACTGAACTTCAACTCTGAAACTTGACTGACACAGTTTCACTTTACTAGAACTTCTAAGTTAAGCTGCTCTGACAATGTACATTGTAAAAGCGTTATAAAAATAAATATGAACTGAATTTAACTTATACTGTACTCACTGAAAAGTACTTTGCCGTTATTTCACTGTACTTACGTGGTACTTTGTGGGTTGTAATCTAAAGCATTACCTTTTTTGTATGTTATGTTCAGGGGAAAGTAAGATAATTCACTCAGTATAAATCTAAATCAGGCCCGTAGTCAGCCTGGTAAAAGGGGTTTGTGTTTTTTTTTTCTCAAAAAGTGGACCTTTTTTTGGTTATTGGCCTCATTTAGGCTATTTAATTATGAGATTTAAATACTGCATTTTAGTGACATTTTAAGCACTATTATAGCTGAAATAGATTGTCGAATGGTCATCATAATCTGAAAAAGTACATTTGAAAATTCATGGATAATACATTAGCCAAAATAGTATTCAAATTCATTTTAATATCGGTCAAATTTGGTGCTTCACACCGTTTTATTAGTCATATTTTGTTTTAAGAATAAGGTCCTAGATTTAGACTAAAAGTCACTTGAAAGATGTTTGCTATATTCAAAAACAATATAGTAGTGAAAGATGACTTCACTTATGTCAGATGGTATGTTTTCTGGCACAGCTGAATGTTAAACTCATAAAAAATAATTGTGTGCACTGGCCAAAAGTCTGATTAGCTTAAGTCACACCAAAGCAACACCCAACAGAGGAATCCACTTGGAAACCTTTTTTCGATGGGTTATTTTCGCTATTCATTATAGATTAGCAGTCAAAATAGGACAAAAGAGTTCATGTATGGGCGGGTGGGTCTTTCGCCCAAAACCCAGCCCAGCCCACCCAAACTGCACCTGGCTACGGGCCTGATGTCCTGTAAATCACACATGCAAGCATCTCTAAATGTCCTTTATAGTGTCCTTACACTGGAGGAGCTCTTTTCTGGTCTTGAGTTCACTGGATGGAGTCTTTTGAATGCATATCACTATGGAAATAAATTCCATTAGAACATGTTTTCTACTTAGTTCCCATGTAAAAATGTACATTTTATTGTAATGTCAGACTAATTTCAAATGATTGTTGACTTCAGGTACTTTACCTCTATCAAAGATTTTTTGTAGCTCTTCATTACAGAAACCCTCTAGCTTTACCTTCAGCTCACTGATTGATTTTGATAGATCATGAAAAACGAGGAGAGAACTGACAGTGATGTTGCGTATGTCTGTAGATTCGGGATGCTCAGAGATAAACTGGAACATCTACAAAAAAATAACCAATTTAAAGATTCCGAAATTTCTAAGATCTCCTGACCACATCTCTGCCAACAGTCCTGTGTTTCATGATTTGTTACCTGGAGGAAACGAATGTGATTCTCTGTGTGTGAAAGATGCTCCAGCTCACAGTCTCTCCTCTTTAGATCATCAATCTCCTCCTCCAGTTGCTCCAATAGTCCTTCAGCTCGACTCACTGCAGTTTTTTCCTGATCCCTGATCAGTCGTATCACTTCAAAGTAGCTTCTCTCAATGGTGCAGATGAGTTCAGTAAAGATCTTCTCACTGTCCTCCACTGCTGTCTGTGCAGAGCTCTGTCACGACATACACTACACATAATGCCACATGACATCATAGGGACCTACAGTGAGCTTCAGTGGGATTTAAGTGTTTTGAGACTGGACCGGTAATACTTTACAATGACAGTTCATGAATAATGATGTACTAATATGGAAACTAAATGTTAGTTCATAATGAATTAATGTTTAACTGATACATGAGTACATCATTATTCATGTACTGTTGTTGTAAAGTGGTACCAACTCACCTTATGAGAGTTCATAGCATCTCTCAGCTCCTGAAGTTGGTTGTGTTTCTGCTGGATTGCCTGCTGGAATATTGTTTGGGTTCCTTTTAAACATCTCTGTTGGAAAAGTACAAGCTGTAAAATCTCAGACAACTAAATCTTTACGTCAAAATGGTTTAAAGGTACCATCGTTTTAAATAATGGATGCGTATGTAATTTGTCATTTCTGTTAGTATTAGTATTAGTCTAATTGTAGTTCATACCTGTTTCTCTGTCCTCTCAGTTTCAGCTGTTACAGTGTTGTGGTTTTTATGCTCATCCATCAAACATCGATAGCAAATGCACTGCTGGTCTGTACGACAGTAGATTTCCAGTGGTTTGCTGTGTTTTAGGCAGATCATCTCATGGAGTTGGCTAGTGGCATCCATCAGATCGTGTCTCCTCTCTTTAAACAGATTCTCATGTTGTTCAAGATGACTTTGGCAGTATGAGTTCAGACACTCCACACATGACTTGACAGCTTTATATTTTCTTCCAAGACAGACGTCACACTCCACATCTCCAGGTTTAGCGTAAGCATGAGCAGGACGAGCAGTTTGTAAGTTTGTCTTCTTCAGTTTCTCCACTATTTTAGCAAACATGACATTATTACATAAAGCAGGTCTTGGGGTGAAGGTGTTTCTGCATTGAGGGCAGCTGTAGACTTGCTTTTCATCCTCCTCATCCCAGAAGTTTTTAATACATCTCATACAATAATTGTGTCCACATGGAATGGTCACTGGATCTTTCAGTACATCCAGACACACCGAACAGCCAAATTGGTCCTCAGAAAAAGTAGCTTCTGCCATTTCAGTGTACACAAATACAGACAACAGCACTTAAGTTTCAGTTTCCTCATATGACGAGCTAATAAGTAATGAATCCTGGTTGTGTGTTTGTGTGATGTGTGGGAAAAGGTGTGTCTGTTTGGCCGTAGGCAATGCCACGTAGCTCTGCTTTAGTACAAAGTGCATCTGGAAATTCATAAGCAAAGGAAGGCCACAGATGACAGTTTGACCCACATAGCAAATGTTTTCTGGCCCAGCTCCGGGCCACACAATAACTTTTCTCTTGGCCCAAGTACTGCAAAGAATAATGGTCCTGAAGTGGCCTATAACTGGATTAAAGACAAGGGCCACACATGGGCCATAACCAGCCTGAATCTCAGCCAGTTTATCACCCTTAACTGGCCCTGAATTGAGCCAAAACTGGTTTATTATTGGTACCGATTCTCAGCTATAAGTTTATACTTTAACCAGAAACCCGAAAAACTGAGCCATAATCCAGCATAATGTTACATAAACAATGTGAACATCCGCTACACTGATCTGGGCCACACACCTCCCATCCACAACTGGCCTAAATATAGTTTGCCGCCATTGCATGTAGTTCCATCATTGCCATGCATGGCCCACATTCGGCTGACATTATGCATGCCAGTGCCTGCAACAAGCCAGCAGTGCCATAATGAGGCCACATTTGGGCCAAGTCTAATTGCTATGTATTTGTTTTGTTTTATATTTGACTGTAAAATTCATTCATTCATTTTCTTTTCTAGGGCCGCCACAGCAGAATGAACCGTCAATTTATCCAGCATATGTTTTAAGAAGCAGATGCCCTTACAGCTGCAACCCATTTCTGGGAAACATCCATACACACTCATTCACACTCATACACTACGGACAATTTAGCCTACCCAGTTCATCTATACCACATGTGTTTGGACTTGTGGGGGAAACCGGAGCACCCGGAGGAAACCCACGCCACCACAGGGAGAACATGCAAACTCCACACAGAAATGCCAACTGACCCAGCTGAGGCTCGAACTGTGCAGCGACCTTCTTGCTGTGAGCTGCAATGGCACCGTGGTGTCTCCACTGTAAAACAACAACAGAACAACAGAAATGCAGCACGTACATACAATAATAACATACTGTACACTGTAAAAACTTTTAAGCCAGTACAACAACAACAACAAAAACATATTTGTTTTAGATTTTTTTTTTTTTGGAAACATCAGCTGCACTGACCTAAAATTATTTATCATTAATACAAAAAACATTTGGTTGGCTTAACATAACATTATTGGTTTTCTGGAGAGGTGAACTACTCTGCAACAAAACTTTTTAAGTTGTGCCAACTGAACATTTTTGGCAGCAGAACTGGAATGCCTGAAGTTGAAAAAAAAAAAGACTTAATCCTAATTTTTGACAATTTTTGACATCAGATTTTCAAACATCAGTTGCACTGACCTAAAATGGCTGAAGTTGAGTGAACAACAACAACAACAAAAAAACTCCTTTGGAAGTCGGTACTAATAAATAATTATCACAACACATAAATAGTTTAAATACAGAGATACATTTATTAGACACAAAATTAGAAACAGCAAGTATATTTTTTACTTGCCGTTTCTGAGTTGGCATGTTCTGAGTTTGCATGTTCTCCCCATGTTTGCGTGGGTTTTCTCCGGGTGCTCCGGTTTCCCCAACAGTCCAAAGATGTGGTACAGATGAATTGGGTAAGCTAAATTGTACGTAGTGTATGTGTGTGAATGAGTGTGTATGGATGTTTCCCAGTGATGGGTTGCAGCTAGAAGGGCATCCGCTGAGTAAAACATATGTTGGATAAGTTGGCGGTTCATTCCGCTGTGGTGACCCCAGTTTAATAAAAGGGTCTTCAATTTTTAATTCCGATAAATGAAATTCTTCTGAACTTTCTAGTCATCAAAGAAAGCCGAAAAAAAAACTTGTACTGTAAGTCTGTCCGCTCTGCCCACCAGGATGAAGATGTCTGTTTGATGGGCAGAAATTCCACCTAAACGAAGCAGAGGAACAGGATGCTAAAATACTAATGAAATAGAAAATAGAAATGAATTAATGTTGAAAATATGGCCTATTGTGACCTCAATTATGATTAATACAGCATTTATTCATTCATTTTCTTGTCGGCTTAGTCCCTTTATTAGTCCGTGGTCACCACAGCGGAATCAACCGCCAACTTATCCCGCTTATTTTTTAGGCAGCGCAACCCATCTCTGGGAAACATCCATACAAAGACATTTACACTTATACACTACGGACAATTTAGCCTACCCTATTCACCTGTATCACATGTCTTTGGAGTTGTTGGGGAAACCGGAGCACCCAGAGGAAACCCACGCAACCACGGGGAGAACATGCAAACTCCACACAGAAATGCCAACTGACCCAGCCGGGGCTCGAACCAGCGACCTTCTTGCTGTGAGGCGAACGTGTTACTCACTACACCACCGTGGCGTCCCGATTAATACAACAATTCGCCCTTATTTTATGGTATCAGAATATGGTAATATGGTATCAGAAAGTTTGAGAAAATGCGCAAAGGTGATCATTGTAATGGGTTTTGTATCTGCTGTGTAGTCTGTTGTCCAGCGGAGGGTTCTAGAAACCGTGGGATGGTTTCTGAAGGTTGTCTGTCGCTTAACCAGCCACTCAGGATCAAACTTCAGGTGCTCTTTCACAATCTGCAATAACAAAACAACTGAATCTACTTCTGGATCTCACTACATACTTAAACATGCTTGATGATGGAACTATCAGGATCATTACCTGAGGGAGGACCTTCATCAAGTGAGAGAAATTTGCGGATCTTCGGAGCAGCGTTATTCGTTATTCTTAGTCTAAAGGGGTAGGCTTATTGTTATATGTTTAAAACTGATATCTTCATTGTATCCTTAGCTGTTTTCAGACATTTCATGTACAAAGCTTGTAACTAAAAGAGATAAAAAATGAATATATGGATCATTTGCAAATAAATTGTCTTCGTTTTGTTTAGAATAACTTTATTGACACTAAATTTTAAATATGAATGAAAAATATTTCAGTGGCATTCATTGGAACAGATACAGTGTATCTGTTATAACGGATGTATGCTGATAAATTATACAGTGCGTAACGAAAGTATTCAGACCCTGTTACATTTTCACACTTTGTATATTGGAGCCATTTGCCATAGCACCCCATATTGACAGAAAAAAAATGTTGATAGAATTGTTGTCATTTTTGCAGAGTATTAAAAAAACAACTGAAAAATTACATGGTCCTTAGTATTCAGACCCTTTGCTCAGTATTTAGTAGAAGCACCCTTTTGATCTAATAAGTCTTTTTGGGAAAGATGCAACAAGTTTTTCACATCTGGATTTGGGGGATCCTTTGCCATTGCTGCAAATCCCTGCACCTGGAAAACACCCCCACAGAATTATGCTGCCATCACCATGTTTCACTCTTGGGACTGTATTGGACAGGTGATGAGCAGTGCCTGGTTCTCTCCACACAGCTTAGAATTGAGGCCAAAAAGTTCTATCCTGCTCTCGTCAGACCAGAGAATCTTATTTCTTACCATTGAAGCAAACTCCATGCAGGCTTTCATGTGTTTTGCACTAAGGAGAGGTTTTCATGACTCCAGAATCTTGATGTGACTCTGGAGTCAGATCTGAGTTTCAACAGTCATGTCAAAGCAGTAACTACAGTAAATCAGCATACTATCATCTCAAAAACATTGCAAGAATTAGATGTTTTGTTTCCAGTGAAGACTTAGAGAAACTTGTTCATGCTTTTATCAGCAGCAGGGTGGATTACTGTAATGGGCTCCTCACTGGTCTTCCCAAAAAGACAGTCAGACAGTTGCAGCTCATCCAGAACGCTGCTGCAGCATTCTGACCAGAACCAGGAAATCAGAGCACATCACACCTGTCACAAGTCTTTACACTGGCTCCCAGTTTCATTCAGAATAGATTTTAAAGTATTACTACTTGTCTATAAATCACAAAATGGCCTAGGACCTCAATACATTGCAGATATGCTCACTGAATACAAACCTAATAGATCACTCAGATCTTTAGGATCATATAAACTAGAAATTCCAAGAGTTCAGTCAAAGCAGGGTGAATCTGCATTCAGCTATTACGCCCCTCGCTGCTGGAATCAGCTTCCAGAAATGATCAGATGTGCACCTACATTAGGCACATTCAAATCAAGTCTGAAAACACATCTGTTTAGCTGTGCCTTTACTGAATGAGCACTGTGCTACGTCCGACAGATTGCACTATTGTGTCTTTCTTTTCTTTTTCATTTCAACTTGTTTTTATGTTTTTTATTATTTGTTTTTATTTTCTTATACTTCAATTTTATTCCTGTTTATGTACAGCACTTTGAATTGCCACTGTGTATGAAATGTGCTATATGAATAAACTTGCCTTGTCTTGCCTTTTACTCTGCCATAAAACCCCAACTGGTGGAGGGCTGCAGTAATGGTTGACTTTCTCCTTTTCCCATCTCCTGACTGCATCTCTGGAGCTCAGGGACAGTGATGTTCGGGTTCTTCTTTACCTCTCTCAGCAAGGCTCTTCTCCCCCGATGGCCCAGTTTGGCCAGAGGGACAGCTCTAGGAACGATTCTGGTCATCCCAAACATCTTCCATTTAAGGATTATGGAGGCCACTGTGCTCTATGGAGACTAAAACAAGGCTAAATTTGACCCTAAAAAAGCAAGGTCAACAGTACTATATAGTAATAACTTTTAGTAGTAATCAGGGGCCGTGCACAGGGGGGTGGCCCGGTGGCTAGAGCCACTGCCCCTGTGCCCTCATTGGTTGAGATGCCCCTCTCAGCCTGTACTCCATCCCTTCCCCTCCAACTTATCCATGCCCCCGCCCCTGGCTGTTCAGTGACCACTTCACAAAACATCCTCTGATTCCGTTAATCCACTCCATGATTTACCGCGTGCTCCACAGTCCACAGCATCACTCTGTGTGCCCACTCTTTGGAAATTTGAGACAACAGTTCTTGAAGATCGTTGCATTACAAGGTAGATCCACATTGCAGTCAGTGGTCTTCTAAAAGTGCTGACAACTTGTGCTAAATATCCATGTTCTTAGAATTTGATGATCCAGTCAAAATCAGATCTAATATAAATAACATTTTTCTATTATAAATGACAATTTTCAATTTTTATAACACCTGGAACATTTGTATTTGCAAGAACCCACCCACTTAGTGCCCCCTTTTTTGGTTTAGGCCACTGCCCCTCAAAATGTCTGTGCACGGCCCTGGTAGTAATAGTAATATTTAGGTCAGTGGTTCTCAAACTTTTTTCCACCATGTACCACCTCAGGAAAAAATGCCTCTCCAAGTACCACCATAATGACCAGTATTGAAATACAGTAGGCCTAATTAAGCAACTACAGCACTGTACAGTTCAAAAACGTGGCAGATTAATTCTTATTATTACGAATATTTATTACTGTCAGCCACTTTATATATTCTAAATGTTTTAAACTAACACTGAACTGTGTGTAACTTTCTACTTACAGGTAGAAAAATAAATAAAACATCAACATTTAAATTAAAATGTGCTTTTGAAGTTAATTAAAAATGGCACCGTACTTAAAAAGTAAAAAGAAAACTGAAAAAAGTATTATCATAAAATAGCCTATTCGTCAAGGTCCTTAGACCTCATCATATTCATATATAAACTCTTTTTGAACTATATGTTGCATGTATATATGACTTATTTGTATGTCTTTAAAATCTAAACATTTACTTGTATTTTAAATAAATGGATTGAATTTACATATTTAAATTAGAAAATAGATCTGCCTAGAGTAGGCTTTGTGTGTCAGAAAAGCAAGTTATTAAACTACACCTGTCAACATTGGGATATAAAAATGCAGGAAACGCCCCAACAACCGTTACAAATATGGGAAGAAAATTAGCTTCAAATGATTGGACACAAACAATGATGAAACAAACATTAGAAAATTGAAAATAAAATTAAAAGATTTAGCCTATTAAAATCAATTTACTGATCACATCGGTGTTATCGTATGCATCAAAGGGTTAAAATTATCGTTCAGCCATTCCTCCGAGTACCACTAGAAGGAAGCTTGCGTACCACTAGTGGTACACGTACCACAGTTTGAGAACCACTGATCTAGGTCACTAGTAGGCCCACACGGAATCTGCGTGCTCAGAATTCCACAAATTTTTAGCCCATCATTGATTCTGTTTATTTACTTGTGTAAATGTGTGAAAATGTATATTTATTCAGTTTTAAAATTCATTTCAGTAATAATATTGACTAAAATGAAAATGTTCATATGATTTATTTACAATACAGTTCGTAAAGTAATATTTTCTGTCTTTTAGTAAATATTTTATATGAGAGACTTACTTTGCTTCCCAAATAAAGTGGATCTAATTGGATTTGCATTGTAAATATTAAATAAAAGTTAAAAATGTAATATGTTTTATTTCATATATCAAGGTTTTAATTATGATACTCCCAAAGTCATTCCCCAAAAATAGATTTTTAACAAAGTTTTGCGCAGAAATAGCAAAAAATGTCTGCAGATTCTGTCTGACCCGATTGACCTCATTCTCCGCGTATGAGCAAACGTATTATTCACTTCCATTTATTTTTAGACATTAAAAACAGCTCTGCTGCTTGATGTTGCAAACTGATGTTTTTTTATTATATTATTCTGCTTTGTCTATGGCGGTTCATTCCGCTGTGGCGACCCCGGATTAATAAAGGGACTAAGCCGAAAAGAAAATGAATGAATGAATGAATGAATGCTTTGTCTATATAGTCATGTAAACACTTGTTTGTAGAGTCATTTCTCCCAAAGGCGACTGAATAGGAAGTTCTAAAACAATCTAAAACATTGAAAAATAAGGTCAATACCTCACAAATTAAGAGATTTGACCAGATACTTTTGCTGATGGTAACCGAGTCAGCAGCTGTGTATTATTACACAAATACGTTAGCATACTGTTTACATTTATGGCTTATGTTAACACAAACCTTACAAGACATTACTATTTATTTATATATTTACTTGCCTTTCATAATATAAAGGCTTCGTTGCTACGGGACCTTCCTAAACCAGCTATGCATGAACATCCCGTAGTTTCCACTGATCCCTGCTCACTAGCACCCACGCTGAGTGGCATGGACTGCTCGACTGCCTGGGGTGCACATTTGCTTTTAAAAAGACGAAATCCCCCTCACTGTGTACTAGTATGTACACGACCAACTTTCTCACTATGTAAATATGGCCTCGGTGCTTTTATAAGTCTTCATAAACGCTCCATCTGCTCCTTGTGACAGGACAAAGTAATTTAAAATATCCCGGAAGTTACCTCTGGCTCATTTCGTCTACCCACATTAATGGCAACGATGGATGGGGCAATCTGAGACCATCTGATCGATGCAGGGAAGTTTCACTGTACTCCCAGCTCAAAACATTTACTGAACTAGCATTATATGCCATTTTTCTAAAATTACAGCTAACTATACACCATGCAATGACTTTCGGAAACAGTCATCTGATGTACAGTACTGTGTCAGCGTACCAGAAGTTGGATGACAAAATGCGGAAGAGCGAAATATTAAAAGTGGGCAGGGTGGAATAAAGTCAATAGGTCTTGTACTTATGGCCACTCAGAGATTTGAGAATGCACATGTTGTAAATTAGGTCAAATGTAAATTTTTGTTTAAAAACAAGTAATAATACTGAGAATCACATTAAACTTTACCTTTAAAACCACAAAAGATGTTTTTGTGACAGTGGTTTACTTTGTTGAATGATTCAATTGTTTAAACAAATCAGCTAATTAGACTTTACTACCACCTACTGGAAGTTTTATAATCCTTATTTTGAGGATTATTTTCATTTTAAAATATATTTTCATATTGAAAAGTAATAAAGTACAACAAACGTCATTCTTTGAAATTAAAGGATAGTTCAAACACAATAAATTTGTCATCATTTACACACTTCTGTGTCATTTAAATCTGTATGAGTTTCTTTGTATTGTAGATTGTTTTTTTAAGTGCTTAATTGCTTCTTTTCACATTTAACACAATTATAAATTGAAATCTTTTTTTGTGGTAACTTCCAAGTCTATTTTGTAACATTAAACCTTGGACTTTGTCAATATTTTGCATTAATTAATTTAATTCAGGATAACCAATAATAACTTTTAAGTGGTCACTTATATTTATTTTTACCTCAACATGTAAGTACTACATGTTTGGTGAAATAGTCCATTCATTTCAATCATGTGTGTGTGTATATATATATATATATATAATTAATACATAATATTATTATATAATAATTAATATATATAATTAAGGTATTTAATACATATTTGACCTATAAACATTTAAATCTTAATGTCTGCAAGATTTATTCTTTTGTGTGTGTGATATTTATTCCAGAGAAGACCTAACAGTAGCTTGCATTAGTCCATCTGTAACTCCACATAGAGCAGTAATTTAGAAGTTTCTTCCAGCCATTCAGGTGACATCTTCTGGGCATCATGCCAGTCTTCTGCTGTCCAGAATAAGGTGGTTTGTCTTAGTTGGGCAGTCGGACCTGTCCACTATGGGTGACCCTAGCGGTAGCTGTGAAGTGCCAGTGTGATGTAACTGTGATCTTAAGATTTTGTTTTTGTTTTGAATAATTACAGTTTTGGCTTTGATACTGACTGACCTAATGCATGTGCAAAAAATATACTAATATAAAGCAGGTGTGACCAACCCTGTTCCTGCAGATCTACCTTCCTGCAGGTTTCAGTTGCAACCTCAAAACACAAGTTCAAACACACCTGCCTGTAATTATTAAGAGCTGTTCAGGTCCTAATTAATTGGTGTTTGAGCAGGGATGGAGCTGAACTATGCAGGAAAGTAGATCTCCAGGAACAGGGTTGAGCACCTATCAACCTGATATAAAGCATCTTGTAGAAAATATTAATTTAAAAGAGAAATCTGTGAGGGGTGTATTTATGCTCAGCGTTAGATAGACAAATAGCAAGTTTGCTTGCATGACCATTGCCAGGTTTTGAAAACTGATCTGGGCAGTTTTATTATTAAAGTATTATTAACATTGAATTGTTAATATTAGTTAATGTCCTGTGAGTTCATAAGAATTAACAATGAAACTTTATTTGCATTAAGGTTAACAAAATCGAATAAATACTGTAATAAATGTATTAGACCTTACAATTTTTTTAAATGATGTTGCCAGTCCATAACAGATCAGTAGCGGTAACTAACTTGAAACCCCTTACAGTTATTACTGTACTGTAGTTCTATACTCACAGCATAATATCTACTGCATACACATTAACGGCATATCATATTTAGTTATTTTAGTTTTACTAAAATTAATCAGTATTCCTAACTGTTATTAAAAATAAAAAGCATATCAATTCATCAGACAAATGTATTTTATTGTTTTGGCAGCAAACTAATATACAACAGAAAATGTCTAACAAAATTAAAGAAACCAGCAGATATGAGTACATTTTCTACTGTTTCAATCAATGTTTCAAACGATGTAGCTTTCAAGTACTCAGTTCAAGCTAACAACAATTTGATTCAATACAGAGAAATTATTTTAGAAACCATCAAAAATGGTTGAACACATTTACTTATTTAAAACATCTAAGACTCTGCATCTGAACTGATAAGACAGAGAATGGAGCACACTCAGAAGTAAACAAATCGAACACCTGGCTCCCTTAAATGGCCAGCACATTTGTGTTAAGAATAACACAGATAGCCAATGTATGTTAATGCCTAAACTATTATTTTCTGTCTTAAGATAAGGGTAACTCTCTATAAATAACAACATAAAGCATCAGAGTAGATGGGACAGTAATTGTTGATCAGTAATTTACCATTTAGGTCACACTTTATTTTGATGGTCTCATTAGATTATAAGTAGACTTTTGGGGTTAGGTTTAGTGTAATTTGACATGTACTTGCAAAGTTTCTCATAGTCAGTTTAAGGTCTGTTGAAGGAGCAGTATCAACAGATATTAAGTAAACTGTCTATTAATACTCAAATGGACCATCAAATTAAAGTGTTACCACCATTTATTACCACAGTTACTACCTGTAATGGCTACTTAAAGTAAATTACTGTAATTTATTCTTTGCACTGCACAATTTCATACAAACTCCTTCTACAGTAAAATACTGTTTCCTTATTACAGCAAAACACTGTTTATTTTAGGGTTATTTACCAGATAATCTAGAGCAAGGGTTAACAGTGTACAATTTAAATGCCACAGAGAATACATATAACAATCTAAGCCCACCTCCACCCCCTTCCTTTTGGAAGGACATCTATTTTTTCATTCATTCATTCATTCATTCGTTCGTTCGTTCGTTCGTTCGTTCATTCATTCATTCATTCGTTCGTTCGTTCGTTCATTCATTCATTCATTCATTCATCCATCCATCCATTCAGTAAATACCTAACCTCTAACCATCAGTTTCCAGTCATTGCTGAGGTGTGTGATTCCCATTTTACTCCACATACTGCAATTCAGTCAGTAAAAGACAAAGACAGGACTAACAGAGCTCTACATGCTCGCGGAACTCCAGCAATGCACAAGATGTTCTCCAGTGTTCTTCAGATAAATCTCCACTGATGCTCTTGTGAGTTTCCTTCTTCTGCCTGTTGTGTGTCCATTGCTTAAAAAAAGACCTGCCACAAACAAGACATCTAGCTAACAATCTAAGCCCACCACCACCCCCTTCCTCCTGGAAGGACATCTATTATTTATTCATTCATCCACCCATCCATTCAGGAAATACCTTACCAGACCATCAGTTTGCAGTCATTGCTGAGGTGTGATTCCCATTTCTCCACATGCCCCAGCCTAATCTGCAAAAGACAAAAACAAGACTAACAAAGCTCTACTTGCTGGATCTCCAGCAATAAACAAAGTGTTTTCCAGTGTTCTTCAGATAAATCTCCAGCATTCCCCTGTGAGTCTCCTTCTGCTCCATTCCAATCTTTAAAAGACTAAGACAGCACCAACAGAGCCCTACCTGCTGGCTGAGTGAGTCTGCCTCTTCTCCCTGTTATGTGTCCATTAGCTAGAATGTAAATAACAGCCACAGAGAAGACATCTATCTAACAATCTATGCCCACCACCACCCCCTTCCACTTGGAAGGACATCTGCTTTTGAAGGATATTCCTGACCAATAGTTTCCAATCATTGCTGAG
The DNA here is from genome assembly GCA_903798035.1 of Danio albolineatus. Lineage (NCBI taxonomy): Eukaryota > Metazoa > Chordata > Actinopteri > Cypriniformes > Danionidae > Danio > Danio albolineatus. Next base: position 929,761 of record CAIGQQ010015130.1, read on the forward strand.
GTGTGTGATTCCTATTTGTCTCAACATGCTGCACTCCAGTCTGTAAAAGACAAAGACAGAACTAACAGAGCTCTACATGCTTGCTCAGCACAAGCTGTTCTCCAGCGTTCTTCAAATCTCCACTGATGCTCTTGTGAGTTTCCTTCTTCTGCATGTTGTGTGTCCATTGGCTGAAAAAGAAACACCAGCCTCAGACAAGACATCTATCTAACTAAAGCCGGGCTTAGTCTACAAGAGTTTTAGCCCAATTTATTTTCACCTCCCGAAAATCAAAGATGAAATCTTGTAGAGAATCTTTGATCGGTTCCGATTCTCAGCGCAGATTATCTGGTATTAAAGATAGAATCTCGCACCTCCTCAATCAGAGCAAACATGTTTGATATCCAGGATTTTAAATCGGGCTGATCACAGCTGCTCCAACCAATACAATATTAACAAAGCCATGAGCTGTGGAGAATTGTGTTGCTTTCAATAAATAAATAAATAAATAAATATATAATTTTTTGAATAAACTTGAATTATCCTTTATAATTAGCCAAATTTAGCGTTATTCTTATACTGTGTGCAGATATTTATGACACGTGTCTAAAACGTTGCCAGTTATCCCCATAACCCAAAACGATTAAACATATTAAACTGTGTTTTTAGATTTTTTTTTTTTTCTGTGACCGGGACAGAATTCGTCAAAAAACATTAGGCCTACATCTATATAGCCTAGTCCTGTAAACTGAGGAACAGCAGGCTAAATTTGAAAAACAATATTTTAATCTATGAGAATAATTTGACAGAGAGCGATAACTGAAGACCAGGGGTGTTGCATTGAGTGAATTATTTTCTACACTACTGGGCTTCTTGAATGTGCAACAGGTATAATTTCACTTTTGAAGAGGGTTATAGCAATCTAACAGCTGATATAATGCCAGTCAAACACAGCACAGCCATCGCAAGATGGAGAGATTAAAATTATGGTTATAAATATTTCTATTATTGGTCATTTGTTTATACATATTGCGCAAATCAAAAAGCAACATATCTTCGTTCTGCAGTCCACTCCCTGCATGTCATACCCTTATAAATATCCAAAATGCCTATTGTTATTAGCTATATATCATACGCATTTATGAAACGAATGTTTGTGTGTGAGAGAGAGAATTTAACAGATACTTGCGGGTCACTTTGCATGTGTTTATTTATTGTTATAGGCTAACTGCATGAACAGCTACGCATAGTGAGACGTAATGTAGCCTATTTTGAGTGCAGACTATTAGTGTTGTCCTATATATAGTGGCAGTTTGTCAAATATTACTAAAATAATAAGTAATAAAAAGTGAGTTATTCTGTTCGTGGCTGTGATGACGGCCTCCAAGCATCACTAAAGAGAAGAGCTCGGGAGAATCGCATCAGTTTTACAAAATAAATAAATATAGGTTCATCTATAATAAGCTTAAATGATCATTTTTCATAAGCCACTAAAGTTATTCTGTGTGCACGGATATTTATGACCCAGATGTAGCTGGGTAGCTAGGCCTACTACATTGCCAAACAACAAAAAACAAAATGCTCAAACATTAAAAAGTGCTTTTAGAAATGACAAATATATCTTGTCTGTGAGAGGTTTGTTTAGGATAGGGGATAGAATAGTATGTACATAAAAAAAATATATATATATATAAAAAAAACATTAGGCCTGCGTCTAGCCCTGTAAACCGAGAAAGAGTAGTTCTATGTGCTATAACAGTTTTTTTTTCCGAAGAAAGATAATTGCAAACCAGGTTTTACGCTGCATTCAGTGAATTATTACATTTTCCACACTATATAGGCAGTGCAACATGTAACAATTTTGCTTTTGAACTAGAAAGCACAACGCATCGTGGGATAATGGAGAGATTATAAGTCTATTATTACTATTAGGCATAATTCTAGACATATTTCTTATTGGTCACCATTTATTTAACTTAATAGCTGCCACTAACAGCTACACAAAGAGGAACTTAATGTAATTTGAGTGCATTAGAGTGTTTTGCCAGTAGTGGCAGTTGGTCTAATATTAGTATAATAATAAAGGTAATTATTGATAAAGAGAGTGATGTGCTTCATTGATCACGATAATCTTAATAATATCTTGTAGTGCTGTGCTGCAGTTTTCATATCAGCTATGTGTACACGTTTAAGATTTAAGGTAGGCTAATAAATTCGCCGAAGATTTTTGTCATGTGTTTGCTGCAACCAGATTTCATTATCGGTTAGGTTTTAAAAAAGATAAATTAAAATTCCTGTAGTCTGTACCCTGCTCAAGCCCACCACCACCTGCTTACTCTTGGACATCTGTCAGTGATAGGTGATACCTGACCATCAGAGTCTTATCATTGCCCTAGATTCTCCACTCCACTCTGTAAAAGACAAAGACAACATCAATAAAACTCTACTGGCTTGTTCAATACTTACTGTCTGTCTGTCTGTCTGTCTGTCTGTCTGTCTGTCTGTCTATCTATCTATCTATCTATCTATCTATCTATCTATCTATCGGAAATACCCTACTATCACTCTGTAAAAATTAAAATAAATAAAGTAAATTTGATTCAACTTAAAAATGTAAGACTGTACCTAATTTATTACGTTGTACTTGTCCTTACTGATGTGTGTTTCCCTGTTTCTCAAACATGCCCCTGCCAATCTGCCAAAGAGAAAGATATTAAGTATTTAATTATACTTAATACTTTTTTTGGAAACTAACCCCATTGTTCAGTCAGTTCAAGCCATTCTACCTGCTTCCTGAGCTCCAGGTCTTCCAGTATATCTCCACTGTTCCCCTGAGTCTCAGGGATGTTGTTCGCCCCCTCACCCGCACCCTCGATTACCCCCCAGCCCATCTATCTAGTGTATAAGTATGCGATAGACATCTATCAAACAATCTATGCCCACCACCACCCCCTTCCTCGTAGATGGACATCTATTTACCTGCCGTTCATCCACCCATCCATCCATTCATTAATCTATCCATCCACCCATCTAAAAAATACCTAACCAGACCATCAGTTTGCAGTCACTGCTGAGGTGTGATTCCCATTTCTCCACATGCCCCAGTCTAATCTGCAAAAGACAAAAAAAAGACTAACAAAGCTGTACTTGCTGGATGATCTCCAGCAATAAAGGGGTCTCTAGTGTTCTTTAGATAAATATTCACCATTCCGCTTGTGAGTCTCCCTCTTCTGCCTTTTGTGGTTCCATTACCTACAATGTAAATAACTGCCACAGAAAGGACGTCTATCTAACATTCTACTGTATGCCCACCAACACACCCTTCCTCTTGAAAGGAGCTTTATCCATGCACCCATCCATGTGTTCAAGTCTTCCAAGTATATCTCCACCATTCCCCAAGTGAGTCTCCTTCTTCTGCTCCACTCCAACCTGCAAAAGACAAAGACGGCACTAACAAAGTCCTACGTGCTGTTCTTCACTGATGCTTTTCCCTCTTGTGCCTGCTCTCTCTTCATTACCTGAAAAAGAAAAACCTGACACAGACAAGGCCTAATTAACCATCTATACCAACCACCACTCCTGCATCTTGGAAAGACGTCCATCCATGCACCCGTCAAACTGTTTTTTTTAAGAAATTTATACTAACCACAAATTCAAACGGTTTCCAAGAAGATGGTAGCCAAATTAGTGAAACAAATGACCAAACTATCATGCCATAAGTATAACAGAATTCACCATCAGGAGGCAGCATAATCACTCTCATAGGAGAGCCTTGCTTTCATAATACAAAATAAAGTAATCAAACTTAAGCGCTTAATAGGTCCACCCTTTCCGTTACGTGAGAAAAATATCGGCAGTTGAGTATGTGAAGTGTCCACCAGTCCACAGTTCTTTTTAACAGTTAAATAAGTGCATCGTCCAGGAATTCGAACTGCACTTAATCTCTTTACAATAAAACAAATATTTTATTGTGACTGCACTACTTACACTATTTTTACTACAAAATGGCATAGAGTAGTGTATAAGTATGCGATTTGGGACGCACCTATAGACAGCACTGACAGAGCCCTATTTGCTGTGCTCCAGCATTTTTTAGATAAATGTCCACTGATGCTCTCCTTCTTCTGCCTGCTTTCTCTCTTTTACCTGAAAAAGAAAAACCTGACACAGACAAGACCTAATTACTATCTATACCAACCACCACTCCTGCATCTTTAAGGGACGTCCATCGATTCCCCGTCCATCTGATTTTTTAAAAATAAATTCCTTACCATCTAGTCGTTGCTGAGGAGTGCGATTTCTTTTTTCTCCACATGCTCCATTCCAATCTGCAAAATACAATAGAAAGATGTCACATCATGAATTTATCTAAATACCATTCTTTGGAAGTTTAATTTTCATCTACCATTGTCTCCAGTCTGGTTCTGTTCTCTGTCTACCTGAAGGAAATATCCCACCATCACCTAATAGTAAGACCAGTGCTGCGTCCCAATTCGCATACTATCCATCCTAAATAACATTCAAAAATTATGTCCCAAACGATAGTGTGTTGAAAAGAGTACGCTAAAGGTTCTTGGATGGTTCACTGTTTCCAGTAAAAACTCAAAGGGTAGAAGAATCCATACTCTAACCGCTAATATTGCCCACAATACATTGCACGTTGGACGTGAATTTGTTTAGAACTACAAGCTTGGGTAAAAAGTGTAAACAAACTGCAAACATGGCAGATACGTGCGCAAAGCTGCGGTCGTTGAGTGTGCGAAGTGTCCATCATTACACACTTCAGTTTACCGGTGGAATGAGTGCATCATCCGGGTAATTAAAGTGCACTTATTATTTGTAGAGTTTTCAGTGTGAACGCACTACTTACACTATTTATACTACAAAATGGCGTAAAATAGTGCACAAGTATGCGATTTGGGATGCAGCTCTACACTTAGGCCCCGTTTACACTAGTGCGTTTTAGTTTTAAAACGGTGTTTTAGCATGAAAACGATCCACGTCCACACTAGCGTTTTACCCAAGCGTCTCTAGCAGATGTCCCTCCACACTACGCCACCAGAAACGTATATCACGTGACCATTCGCGCACTCTGGGCATGCGCGTTGAAGTATAAACAGGAAGCATGTGTCTCGCTCGGCATTTGGTTATTGTTAGTCAACAAACGCTGGTTGAACGATGAACACGATGGTAAAGAAAGCAAGAGAGGTCTTTTTGAGGACAGACGACGAGGTTGAGTTGGTACTTAAAGTATCAAATGAATATAAAACATCCATGGCTATCGAAAATACAGCGTTTACAGTGAAAGCTGGCCTGCCTTCTGCCGGTGACGTTATAGCCACGTGTGCTTGACGAATAAGGAAAGGATACGCAATGACCCAAAGCCCCAATCACGTAGCGAATCTCTGCAGCCACGCCTCCGTTTTCAAAGATATCCATCTTCCCACATCCACACAGAGACGCAACAGTAGCGTTTTAGAATGGAAATGGCCTCTCCAGTGTTTTCAAATCGCTCCGTTTTCGCACCTCGAAAACTCCGGCGTAGTGTGGACGGATGGCGTAACCGTAGCAAAACTTATGCATTTTAAAACGAAAACGCACTAGTGTAAACGGGGCCTTAGTGTTCGGCCTCTTCACTAGTAAAGAAACGATTGAACTCCCTAGACACTCTCATTGTTGATTCTTAGATATCAGTTTACTTACATCTCCTGGCGTCTTCCATGTCTCTCCTAGTGTGGTGTCTCCTGGTTCATCGTCTGATCTTCATCCTGTTCACCGTCTGTGGTATCGCCGGTCTCCAACCCTTCACAGTCAAATATCTAGTTTATGTTCACGGACTTATCATCTGCATCAATATGCAGTAAATAAACATTGTTTATATTATTCACCTGAATCCTGTCCCTTTTGTGACACTCTGTAAAAATTAAACTATATAATTTTAAAATGTTTTATAAAGTTGATGTCATTCAATGTAAAAAATGAAGGCAATACCTGATTTAGTACTTGCCATTACTGAAGTGTGTTTCCCTGTTCTTCCACATGCTCCGTGCAAATCTGTCAAAGAGAAAAATTTCATGTCTTTATTTAATCTTAATACATATCTTTGAAAACGAACTCCATTGTTCAGTCGGTTCAAGCCATTCTACCTGCTTCCTGAGCTCCAGGTCCAGGTCAAGTATCTCCATCGTTCCCCTTGAGTTTCCTTATTCTGCTCCACTCCAATCTGCAAAAAAAAAGACAAAACAAAGACAGCCACAACAAAACCCTAACTGCTGTTCTTCAGCAGTTTTTTGATAAAACCCGACACAGACAAGGCCTATCTAACTATCTATACTAGTGGTTCTCAAAGTGTGATACACGGACTTCCTTCTAGTGGTACGCGGAGGAATCACTGAATAATAATTAAAAATATATGAACATTCTTTTACCCTTTGACGTGTGCGATAACACCGATGTGATCAGCATTGGCTGTTCCCTGTACTGTATGATCGCACCGTTGTTATTAGTCTGTCTAGTACATCATGTTATCAGATGCTAAGCTTGAGCAGGAGCTCTTGAGCAGATACATGCTAGAAAAGTGCTGCTGGCATTTCAGTTACTGCAAACTCAGAAATTTCCCCATGCTGCATCATTGGTAAAATAATTATTACTAACGTGTTAACATGTGTTCGTAGTTGTGTAAAATAATGTGTGTTTTCGAAATGTAGCCTAAAGTCATTTGTTTTGTAAATAGCCTAGCGGTGTGGCTTTCGATTTACTTTGTTTCCTCAGATTTAAATAAATCTGGGTGTGATTTATATGGTGTAGGCCGCAGAACACAGACTCAAGCAAATTTGCCACGTTTGATGCTTGGAGAAACACAAAAATTAAAGTTAGCCTCTGTGTGCACAGACGGAGCACCCGCAAACCTTACCCGAGTCGGCCTGAAAACAGTGGTCAGCACAGTTTACAGTGCTCCGATCGATTGGCTTATTGATATCGGCTTATTGATATCACATTTCATGACTCAATCGCTACTCATTGATCTGGCCGATCTCATGAATAAATCGCAAGTGTTTGTTTACGAGTTTACAACAAACTCTGCGGAAGATGCACTTGCGTGCCCGGGTTATGCATCAACAACACATGAGCAATGTTTCCAAATTGCATTGTTAGTCATTTTTCTTATTTTTTATCTGTTTTATCAATTTTTTTTTGTAAGCTGCTTCTAACCATTACATGTACGCAACATTTGAAATTTATTATCTTAGGTAAGGCGAGATCTCATACTTAAAGGGTAATTGTGCTTACAGTATGCAATAGCAAAGTCATATAATGCTTGAAGGATCAGAATCGGTGCTCGGTACCGGCCCATCACCATAACAAGAAAACAGTACTCCGTATCGGCTGCAAAAATCCTGATCGGAGCATCCTACAGTTCACGCAAACTCCACTTTTTACTTAAGATATGATCTCAATACCACCAAATCATGAAAACGCATGTATATATGTGTGTGCAGTTGTCATATATTTAAAATACAAGTTCATGTTTAGATTTCAAGGGGGAGATCGGGGATACTTCCAATCCCTACAACCAGGAGCTACTACTACTAGGAGCTAGTTACAAATCAGTTGATTCACTTTACACATGTTCATATCAGTCACAGCAGATATTAGACAGGAAAAACTACATTTTGCTAAGAAAGTAATATTTTTTACTTTCATTATTTTTGAGATAGCAATGTCTGATTTGTGATGGGATTTTAAACCCATGTAATTTGTGTGTGGATATATTTAATCCACATTGTTGGTGATAAAGTTTTTGCTGTCAGCTGTAATGAGAACAAATTCATGGCCACATAACGCTGGGTCAGTTGTAACAACAAATCTCTTGCTAACAACATCAGTACAATGTTACCACCCACCCCAGGCAGATTTAAAACTGTAAGTATACCAGTATACAGTATACCTATGGCTCTTGAACTAGAAAGAAGTCAAAGTAGTCGCTCATGAGTTGCTCATGAAGTCTGAACACACAAATAGTGTTCAATTGTTGAAGCTGATGCACATTTGCACATTTTATTCAGCTTTGTAACGCAGAGACACAAACAAATGATACTGAAAGCTCAATGTTGAATAAAAACCTTTAAAATAAAATTTTTTGGTCGTATTTCTTTTATAATGTTACATCTCACCCTGGTGGAAATCTGAAATTAAAAAGTGTTCACATTTTCTGTTTGTGCTGCAAAAATAACTTATTATAAAAATAACACTTGTAACTCAAGATCTCAAAGATATATAGAGAAATATAATAGAAGTACAACTATCCCAGGTCTCCCCATACAAATATATCATATGTTCATGCAACATACAGTATATGTAAAAATGTATCAAACATGTTTTATCTATGATATGAACATGATGACGTATAAATTTATCCAATCTACCTTTCCAGGTTTTGATAAATATAGGCTACTATAAGCCAATACTTTACCTTTAAGTACAGCATTTTATTTATTTATTTATTTTTACTTTTTACGAACACTACCGATTTTAATAGATCATATAATATTACATTTATATTTAAATTTAGTGAGCACCGTATTAATGTTCAAACTATGTATAATGTTTGAAGTGGCTGACATTGTTTTAATAAATAAATCTGCCTTGTGTTTGAACGATGCAGAGCTGTAGCTGATTCATTAGACCTACACTGCTACTATTTGTCAATGCTTGTCATTAGGTAGTACTTGGAGAGACAAATTCTTTCTGAGGTGAAAAGGTTTGAGAACCACTGAGCTATACCAAACACCACCCTTTTCATCTTGGAAGGACATCCATCGATGTACCCGTCCGTTTCGTGACCATCCTGACCGACAATTCCTGACCCTCAATTTCCAGTCTTTGCTGAGGTGTGTTGTTTTCTCATGTGGTCACTTGTTTTCTTGACGTGGTTCATTCCAGTCTGCAAAATACAATAGAAACATGTCAAGTCACTTATTTTAATATCACACTTTGGGAGTTTCATCTATTGTCTCCAGTCTGGTTCTGTTCTATCGCCAACAAATATTTCAGTTATAATACTCAACAAAATGACAATCTATAAACGAAGAATAGATAAATGTGTCACAATAATTAGTAAAACTGTAAATAGAACAAATAACCATCAAAACCTACAAATGTTGAATAGGCCGACAGCATAAATTACAAATAAACAATACAACAGTAATACGAAATATATGTTAAAGCTGACAGCATACAGATACATTATAACAGATCAATTTATCTGATGATAACAATCTGCAAATGTTAAACAAGATAGCAACATACAAATGAAGCATTTAAACAAACCAAAATATTGTATCTATTGGTCTACAAACCTGGCAACATATGTCTACGATTAAAAATAGGCTACTAAAGAAGATAACAGAATATACAAACTAAAACACACACACACACACACATCTATCTATCTATCTATCTATCTATCTATCTATCTATCTATCTATCTATCTATCTATCTATCTATCTATCTATAT
>CAIGQQ010015130.1:939657-951152 GCA_903798035.1 Danio albolineatus
GAAACAATTATATATATATATATATATAATTGTTTCAGTATTTTACAATTTTTCCCAGTGTATATAATCTAGCTACTACTATAAGAAAATATCAATCATAGCACATGATCCTCTTGAAATTAGTTTACAAAACTTCACTTACAGTATGTAAGTGGAATTATTAGTATGACAATATTAACATAACTGTCAATACTTTGTTGGTTCACTCTGAGCCTCAGTTGTTTCTTAATATGAATATGGTTACAGCACCATTGTTCATGTGATTTGCTTAATTGCAAGTGTCAATGCGCGACAACTTCACAACTCAAATTTTAAAATATTAATTTCAAAATAGTTTTCAAAATATTAATTTCAAAAGTTATAACAAATAACTCTTACCTACATATAAGTATATGTGTGTTATTGTATGCAAAGCATAAGCACACATAAATGCCTAAAATTACACTGTAAATCTTTCTTTGTCCTTGCCATCATTTAAATTGGGGAAAATGCAAAGGTTTCATACACTTAACGAGATCTTTCCAGTTGTTGACTTCACTGGATAGAGGCCTTTCAATGCATGCCACTATGGAAAAAAACATGTAATTAGAACGTTTAATACTTAGTTTCCATGTAAAATGTGTTTTCTTGTAATGCCAGACTGATTTTTGAGAGTAAATACTTCAGGCACTTCACCTCTATTAGAGATTTTTTCCAGCTCCTCCTTACAGAATCCCTCTAGTTTTTCCTTCAGTTTAGAGATTGACATTACTGCATCATTAAAAGAAGGGAATGAACTGACATTGATGTCTGTAGATTCAGGATCAACACAGATATACTGGAACATCTACAGAAAAAAACAAAACAAATATACAGATACAGAATGCTGTCAGAATTCCTAACCACATTTCTATTAACAGTCCTGTATTTCAGGGTTTTGTTACCTGGAGGAAGTGAATGTGATTCTCTGTGTGTGAAAGCTTATTAAGCTCAGCATCTCTTCTCCTCAGAACATGAATCTCCTGCTCTAGTGTCTCCAAGAGTCCTTCAGCTTGACTCACTGCAGCCTTTTCCTGATCTCTGATCAGTCCTGTCACTTCAGAGCAGCTTCTCTCAATGGAGCGGATGAGTTCAGTAAAAATCCTCTCAAAGTCCTCCACCGCTGTCTGTGCAGAGCTCTGTCAGGACACACAATACACAACACTGAGACCCAGAGTTAGCTTTTTAGAAGTGCCCTCAAACTGAAAAAAATAAAATAAAAATCACCTTATGAGACTTCACAGCATCTCTCAACTTCTGAAGCTGCTTCTGTTTCTCTTCTATTTTCTGCTGGAATCTTGTTTGGGTTTCTAACAAAAGCCTCTGTAGGAAAAGATAAAACATCAAAACAATCTGCAGGATTAAGCAGTAGCATTTATTATTTATCATACTTTTAGCGTTTGTTCATACCTGTTTCTCTGTCCTCTCAGCTTCAGCTGTCACAGTGTCGTGGTTTTTATGTTCGTCCATCATGCATCGATAACAAATGGACTTCTGCTCTGTACGACAGTAGATTTCCAGTTGTTTGTTGTGTTTTGGGCAGAACACCTCATGGAGTTGTCTAGTGGGATCTATCAGATCGTGTCTGCTGTCTTTAAACAGATTCTCATGTTGTTCAAGATGACTTTGGCAGTATGAGTTCAGGCACACGACGCATGTCTTGACAGCTTTGCATTTTCTTCCAGGACAGACGTCACATTCCACATCTCCAGGTGCAGAGTAAACATGAACAGGACGAGCAGTTTGTAAGTTTGTCTTATTTAGTTTCTCCACTATTTCTGCAAACATGACATTCTTACATAAAGCAGGTCTTGGACTGAAGGTGCTTCTGCACTGAGGGCAGCTGACGCTCTTCTGGCCCTTCTGATCCTCCCAGTAGTGTGTAATACATCTCATACAGTAACTGTGTCCACAGGGAATGGTCACAGGATCCTTCAAAAAATCCAGACACACTGAGCAGCTGAACTGGTCCTCGGAAAAACTGGCTTCAGCCATTTCACCGTGTTTAAGCACAAATACAAACAACAGCTTGACAGCAATGACGTTTCAGTTTCCTAACAAACTAAGAAATATTTCCTGGTTCTGTGTTTCAGTGACGTGAGCAAAAAAGGCGTGTCTGTGATGTCTCACCTGTATTTTATACAGCTTTTACCACTTTAACATTTAAGTGATTGACCAGGCTAAATGACTGAAATGGTGGCAGGTGATAAATATAACAGTAAATGAAAAACGACTATTTATGTGAAGTCAATTCACGTTGATTTCTATAGCACTTTAGAGTTGCTTTAGAAGGATGAATAGGAAAATAATAAAATGTCAGATAGCAACATTTAATTTTGTGGGATTATAAAAATGAATAAAATAGTACTTATTAACAATTAAACAGCATTGACGAGTCACAAACTGCAAACAAAAAGGAAGACTGATAGCGTTACTGTAAATACAAATGTTTTTCTAAGGACGTTAACAGTAACTTTATTATTGTGATTGTTTTTCATTTTCACATGTGATACTACCTAGCATACTCATTCATAACCGTTCAACTACGTGTAACAATCATGTTATTTGGGGGAATGTTTTGGTCTCACTAACTTTCCTTCCAAACACATCTACGTAGGCCTACTTAGCGATGTCTATACAACGAAGCTTCGATTTACTCCAACTGTCCCTTCTTCTATTTTCCCGGGTCTCGGGTTTTGCTGTTCCGAAATGTATTTTATATGTAAATGTAGTTTATATCTATTCATGAGATTACATTCAATAAAATCATTAGAGTGACTAACTTCCCAAACTAAACTGCTACATTCGATTTTTTTAGACAACCACTAAAACTCAATAATCAACTCTAAACAAATGTAACGTTATCTGTTTTAACATCCAATGTTTACTATGGCAAAAGGTGCTTGTAATTAATATTAATTAGGACTTGCGGGTGTAGATTGGTTACCTTGCTCAAGCTGTCCGTGACGTATTAACAGCATTTATATACATGAGCCCAGCGTTCCTCATAGTAGGATTCGCAGTACGCTAACCGGAAGTGAGTGAAACCAGCCACGGTTAGCCGATAAAATGTTTGTAATAAAGACACCATACTCTTATTAAACATATATCCCAAGGTGTCTGTATGCACAACATAAAGCAAATATTTGTAGCTAACTGTCAGTATTTATAACAATAATATTATTTTAAAAACAGCGAGTTCGTTGATTAGCCAGGCAGTTGTCATTCAGCAGCAGAGCACATCGTCGTACAGCTGTACACTTTGCTGGTTACCAAGGGACTTACGGTTGTTAAATGGAAATATTTATTCTCTGATGAGGTTGTAATCTGTGTCCGAAACATCCGCTGCGACCGAAGTGCAGATCGTTACAAAGTAAAAGGGTAAATATCTTAATATTTTTGCTATGGTTTTCAGTATGGTTCGATGAACGCACGGATTTCTGTCTGATATGTAAACAACGGCGAGCATGGCTTCCCTAATGATTTTGTTTCATCAGAACATTAGTGAGGTTGGATATGTAAGTGATCCCAACCAATTTAACATATTATGTAAAAGATACTTTACATAGTATAATGTGTGTCCAGATATTCATTCGATGCAGTTTTCTGATCTGAAATCTAATTCGATATTTTGATATTAGTTTGATACTGTTATTCTAGATTTATAATGTTTTCCTATATTTATATTTTGATTTAACGAAACATTACTGAATGATACTCACGCGACATATTATGTAACCAGGTTACAACCACAGCTGTAATTGCCCTGAATACAACTGTCTGAATTAGGGCTGCACGATATATCGTTTGAGCATTGATATCTCAATGTGTGTATTCGCAATAGTCACATCGCAGGATTATTATTTAATTAAGATAAAAACATTATGCAATATTATCATTTTAAAATAATTTATACAATGATGACCATGTTATTTTACATTTGATTGTTTAATTTTTTTTTACCTGAATACTGTTGACTACCATTAAAAAACATAAAGCACTGTTTAATTATTTAACTTCTATCTTTGCTCTTTTCTATATGCTTGTAATTTATTATAATTTATGCAAACACACTACATAAAAAAGATTAGATCCCAATCTATCAAAATAAACGAAATCTTACCAAATGGCCGTTCAAATCAACTGGTGACATTATATTCATATCACGATATATATAGCAGAAAAAAATATATATTGCAATGTCAAATTTTTCCAGTATCGTGAAGCCCTAGTCTGAATGTTTTTTTGTTTTGTTTTTTTAATTGATTCATAGCTTATTTATTTGCCGTTAATTATATACAGTCAGTCTAGTAGTAAAACAAATCTTCAGTGTTGCATGCTTTATAATGTAATTTTCTGTATGCAGGTAAATGAGCGAGGCTGACATCTTCCACTCTGCTGATATGGCAGAAGTGAACCGCATCCACTATGAATTAGAATATACAGAGGGTATCAGTCAACAGATGCGGATACCTGAGAGGCTCAAAATCGCCTCCGGTTCATCAGAGGAGCCGCCTGGTCTCCTTCTCAATGCATCCCACAGTACTATGATGCATGTGCCAGAAAGGATTGTGATTGCAGGTATTAGCAGATCATTGTGTAGTTTTAAGTTAAATGAAGTCAAAATAAATTTTAAAGTTAGAAGTCAACTAATGCCTATCAACCCCACCTCCCTTTCATTGCACAAGGAGATGACAATGATGCTCGCTTTGGAAGACCCAGAGATCTGGATTTGATCCAGTCTACTCCACTAGAAACGGTTGAACTGAAGACCCCACCACGTGTTCTCACCCTCAATGAACAACCTCTGGACTTCCTCGAGCCAGAGCCAGCAGCAAACTCCACTGCCCAACCAAGAGAAGAGGTGAGATCACTACATGTCAAAGAACATGTTAAAAACTTGGCTGTGTGTATTTATAGCTTCTTGAAGTTAAACACTTAAATTAATCATGTATTAAAATCAAGTTTTTGTTTTCATTTCAATCATGCCTGACATCCAAAAGTCTTAAAATTGCAATCCATGCTTTCACATCAAGGCTTCAGATTTGTAATTAATTATACAAGGGTATCAGCCAAACATCTATCTTACGGTTGCAGAAGGTTAAAAATGCTACTGTGACTGAACATTAAAAAGCATGAACTGTTTATGTATTTGGTCTCTCTAAACCAGCTTCCGGTTCAATAAAGGTTTGATTTTGAATCTTATTTTTATTAGTATATATGGTAAGTTTTTACATGGCCTTGCACCATCCTACCTATCAGAACTGTTATCTGAATATCTGAGTGAAATAACACACAATCTCCTAAAAATACCAAGAACAAAATGAGCACAGAAAGGACACTGTGCTTTCTTGATAGTGGTGCCAAGGCTTTGGAACATGTTACCTGTACCATGTCAGAAATGCTGACCCTATATATATATATATTTTAAAGTACAGCTAAAGACTTGTTTGCCATGGCATATTCCTGTTGATGTTTATTATTTTTGTTGTTGTTTTTAATGATGTAAACTGCATTGGTGAACATGTTGTTTTAATAGCCCTATGAAAATAAATTTGACATTAAGAACTGAGGGATCTCTGAATCATCGTCCAGATATTTACATGTATTTTATAGAGTTAAAGGGGTAGTTCATTCAAAACTGAAATTTTTTAAATCATTTAGTGACCCTTCACTTGTTCCAAACCAGTTGGAGTTTCTTTATTCTTAAAGAACATTAAAGAAAATATTTTGAAGAAAGCACTAACCTTTGATGTGCATTGTGGGATGAACAGATACTATAGAAGTCACGGTTACAAGTCTTCAGCTTTCTTTAAAATCTCAAACAGGTTTTGAAGAGTGAGTAAACAATGACAGAATTAGCATTTTGGGTGAACTATGCTTTTAAGAGCTGTTGTTTATCTCTTCACAGCTGAGATCTCACTTTAGGTCAAGACGAGAGCGCTGTAGAAGTGAAAATTCTACAATGCGTCGCAATGGACAAATAAACAAACATGATTTGTAAGTAAAACTTCATCTTGTCATTCATTGTCAGCATTAGTGTGTGATTCTAAAGGCAATGTTTTGAAACTTATTACACCTATTACTTGCTAACCTTTAAAATAGGAATATATATAATTCGCTAAAATGTTTGGGTTGTTTGCAATCATGTCATTCTGGTAACACACACAATTCAGATAGAGGACAGGAAATTGAAAAAAAAAGGAATGTAAGACAGAGGAAAGTCTGTACTGGTGTGATTTACGTGGCGTAGTGAATAGCACGTTCGCCTCACAGCAAGAAGGTCGCTAGTTCGAGCCTCAGCTGGGTCAGTTAGCATTTCTGTGTGGAGTTTGCATGTTCTCCCCGGGGTTGCGTGGGTTTCCTCCGGGTGCTCCGGTTTCCCCCACATGTCCAAAGACATGTGCTATAGGTGAATTGGGTAGGCTAAATTGTCTGTAGTGTGAATGAGTGTGTATGGATGTTTCCCAGAGATGGGTTGCAGCTGAAAGGGCATCCGCTGTGTAAAACATATGCTGGATAAGTTGGCGGGTCATTCAGCTGTGGTGACCCCAGATTAATAAAGGGACTAAGCCAAAAAGAAAATGAATGAAGCAAGGATGATCATACAATATTACATACACTAGTATTCAATATTCTCCCTGTGGTTGCGTGGGTTTCCTCCGGGTGCTCCGGTTTCCCCCACAAGTCCAAAGACATGTGATACAGGTGAATTGGGTAGGCTAAATTGTCTGTATAGTGTATGAGTGTGAATGTGTGTGTGTGGATGTTTCCCAGGGATTGGTTGCGGCTGGAAGGGCATCCGCTGCGTAAAAATATGCTGGATAAGATGGCGGTTGATTCCGCTGTGGCGACCCCGGATTAATAAAGGGACTGAGCCGACAAGAAAATGAATGAATGAGTATTCAATATTGTATATAGTAATATACTTCATTTGTCAAAACTGTATATTCTTATTTTAGATTTTTTTATTCCTTTATTATCTGTGTCTTTGTCCTGTCACTGTCATTCCGTTGCACTGTGGAAACTTCTGTCACGAAAACAAATTTCTTGTATATTTAAACATCCCTGGCAATAAAGCTCTTTCTGATTCTAGTCATGTGCAAACACCATATTGATGTTTTTTATCTTCCACCTTTTACTTTCATAATCAGAATTATTGTTAATGATATTTTTTAATTAAACTTCACACACTGTTGACAGCTCAGTGACTTCCAGTTTGCATAATTTTGCTGGAAATAGCTGTCTTGAATGTTTAATACAAATTATATACATAAGCATTTAGACTTTTTTTCTCCTTTCATTTTTATCAGGTGTGTGTCTAACCATACCTGTGCTGGTATACAATGTTGGTATGCAGATAGATTAAACGTGCATACGATTTTTGCCAAAATTATGTCTCTCTCTTTTAGTGCAAGCCCGTCTCCATCTCGTGCTCCTGTCCGTGTTTGTCCTCCTCTTATCAGCCCTGAGGACAGTCAGAATCTAAACAGTGCCAGTGGTGTCCTCAACTACATCAAGAGCACGACTCGCAGGGCTTACCAGCAGGTCCTGGAGGTGCTGGACGACAGTCAGCGCGGGTGAGCTCTTCCCAGAGCATGCAGTGGTGTTAATTATGCATATGTAAAGGATAAATGTCAATGAATTAGTGATCGCCGGTATCTTAGAGAGCAGGGAGGCGTTTGGCAGTAGGCTACTATATCTGTCGATACATATGCAATAGATCATATGTGATATAATACTGTTTAGTTTGAACCATTGCCTTTCAAACACTTTTAACAGAAAGTCAAATACTGCAGTACATTCTTTACAGTATGTAGCATTTGCTGTATTTGCTTAACAAATGGTGCTATTCTGTATGATTACTTTGTAATACTGTATGATTTATTAGACAGTAAACCAATGAAGAGCGCCTCTGGCTCAGCGCTGTCAAAATGAAATTCCAGTTCTTATAATAATGCACTAAATTGTAGGTTTAAGTTAATTTGTTTTCTCCATAGAGAATGATGTTTTTTAATAATAAGAAGTAAAGTAAAGAAGAAGTAAAAAAAGAAGCTCTGATGTTATTTGATTATATATGCTTTTGTGGAACCCATCTGTTTGCATAAGTTAACTTAATTTTAAAACACTCATGTTTAATGCCTGCCTGCCTGCCTGCCTATCCATCTATCCATCCACTTTTGTTTTTGCTCTGTTGTATATATATATGCGTTTAATTTATTATAATTTGTGCAAACACACCACTTTCCAAACAGAGCTATTCGATTCATCTGGTGAAATTACAGCTGAAGTCATAATTATTAGCCCCCCTTTTGACTTTTCTTTTTCCTTTTTAAATATTTCCCAAATGATGTTTAACATAGAAAGGAAATTTTCACAGTATGTCTGATAATATTTTTTCTTCTGGAGAAAGATTTTTTTTCGGCTAGAATAAAAGCAGTTTTACATTTTTCACAGTTTTACATCTTAAGGTCAAAATTATTAGTCCCTTTAAGCTATTTTTTTCCCGATAGTCTACAGAACAAACAATTGTTATACAATAACTTGCCTAATTACTCTAACCTGCCTAAGTTAACCTAATTAACCTAGTTAAGCCTTTAAATGTCACTTTAAGCTGTATAGAAGTGTCTTGAAAAATATTATTTACTGTCATCATGGCAAAGATAAAATAAATTAGTGATTAGAAATGAGTTATTAAAACTATTATGTTTAGAAATGTGGTGAAAAGATCTTCTCCGTTAAACAGAAATTGGGGAAAAAATAAACTGGGGGGCTAATAATTCAGGGGGTCTAATAATTCAGACTTCAACTGTATATTCATATCGCAATATATATCACAGAAGAACAAAATATCGCGATGTCATATTTTTACAATATTGTGCAGCCCTAAAACTTGCAATAAAACTTGATAATGAAACATTAAGTAACAATTTATATAGATGCAACCAGCAACATTGAATAGTTTTATATTTCTCAGTATTGTTTTACTCTAATTTGTCGTTCACAGTTTATCACAGAAATGTAGTTTTATCCCTCATAAAGCTGTTAAGTATACAGACACATACTTTGTCTTTTCATCTTACTTTCATGTACTACTTTGGTTCAAGTCAAAGTCTGACACAGATTGACAAAAAATATTTCAAGCACATATATTGGCTGTGATGATTATGTTTTTGTAAACACCACTGCAAATTGTCAAATGTCAACTGTAATATAATTTAGTTATTTAAAGGTGCATTTTATAAGTTTGACACCTAGTTGTTGAACTAGAAATTACACACCCCACATGTCATGGAAGGAATATTTCTGTATTAAAGGAAGTTTTTGTTCTAACCAACACCTGAGCAGAAAACTATTACAATGATCACCCCAGGTACACCTCGTGCTTTATTCAGTGTTAAATTCTAAATGTGAGTTGAATGCCATTTTACATGACATTTAATGCCATACTACTGAAAGCAGCAGCAGATAGTTCATCTCAAAATAAAAAAATAAAAATAAACCATTTGAAATGGAACTTCAGTGCAAGTCCATATATATCAGTGATACAGCATAAACATTTAATAAAATTAATAATTTGATTTTAAACCTTACCATTTCGTTGGAGTGCAGTGAGTGCACTATTCTGTGCTTCTGCATGGCTGTATTTAAATTTCTGTCTTGTTTTGTCTGATGCAAACAGCCCAATTGCTTGGCGTCACTTAGCGTGTAGTTAGGACACAGGGTTACAATGTAACCTGCTCACCTAATGTTTATATTATTTGCTAATTATTAACCACCTCATGTGGAACTCTGAATCTGGATCTCATTTTGGATGCTGCTTCTGTCCACCGGAGGTTGCATTACAGGCACGGACGCATACTTTTCAAAACAGAATATCTGTCTTTAGCATTGTTTTTCAGATAAACAAGAATGTTCACTTAACATGTTTCTTAAATCTGCAAACATATTATGGTATTTTATGCTTTAGACGAGTCAAAAGCTAACATATAGCACCTTTAAGTTTATTATTTGTTAGTTTGACTAAGGATTAATTTAAAAAAAAAACAATATAAATGTTCTTTTCCTTGTAGTCGAGCATCTCTTGTGACTTTCGATGCGATTGTGGAGAACACTCCTGATGATGCTGGATTAACAGATGCTGCCTCACTGCGACGACAGGTAATATTCACTGCTCTGCCTTTAACTCTTCATTCACTGTTTGGAAATGTCAATAAATTTAAGGATGCAATTTTACCATATCTGTATATTCTTATTGTATAAGACTATACTGTATGTATTGCTTATTATGTAATCTGTGCAAATGTATGTACAGACTTGAAAGTCTGGAAAGAATGACCCACATGATTTGCATAAATAAGAGAGAAACAATGCCTGCATTTTTCTAATACATTTATAAAATACTTTAAAGGGGTGGTCCACTACAATATTATATTTTAAACTTTAGTTGATGTGTAATGTAGCTGTGTGAACATAAACAACATCTCTGACTGTAAAACGCTCAAAGTTCAATGAAAAGGGAGACGTTGGCTTTTACAGAGTTTGCTGGTTAATGATGTTATAAACCCTTCAGGTTACAAGCATAACCCCCCTGCAGCGAAGGGTTGTGGCCAGATGTGCATTATGTTAGCTGATCAATCAGAGCCTCTTGAGGACGGGCTTTTGGAGGAACTAGGAAATATGACAGTCGTTTTCATGTTAGCTGAGTAGCTGTATATAATCAAAGTAAGATATATGAAAAAATAACAAGATTTTTCGGTCACACTTTATTTTAATGGTCCGTTTGTTGAATTTAAGTTACATTGCTACTAATTCTCATTAGATTATAAGTAGACTGTTAGGTTGGGGTTAGGGTTATGGTTAGTGTACTGTATGTTGACATGTACTTGCAAAGTTTCTTATAGTCAGTTAAATGTCTGTTGAATGTCAGTATCAACAGATATTAAGTAGACAGTCTACTAATACTCAAACGGACCACTGAAATAAAGTGTTACCGATTTTTCACAAACGAAGCATGAGTACACATTGCTTTGCACCCCAAAAACACAATCAAGCTTTAAAAATACACTCTGGATCACCCCTTTAATTCAATGCATAGATGATAGATTCTGACAGCACTGGAGAAGCTAGCCAAGACAAAATCACCAGCTAACTGGTTTTGTTGTTTTGTTCTGTTTTGTTTTGTTTTGTATTCAGTGTCTGTGAGCATCTTGATTTGTAATAAATGCTGTTACACACAAACTCTATATTTGTCTATATAGCTCTGCCAGTTTGGGTTACTTATTGTGTGTGTTTGAAAAATCAAATTCCCAAATTTAGATTGAGAATAATTTCTCAAGCTGATGTCAACAAAATAAAAAGCTACCTTAATAATTTGATACTGGTGTGTTTCAAAGGTAAGGCAAAATATATATAATGATGATGATGATGATAATAATAATAATAATAATAATAATAATAATAATAATAATAATAAT
>CAIGQQ010015130.1:951162-993558 GCA_903798035.1 Danio albolineatus
TAATAATAATAATAATAATAATAATAATAATAATAATAATAATAATAATAATAGCAAGGCGCCACGGTGGCCTAGTGGGTAGCACGTTCGCCTCACAGCAAGAAGGTCGCTGGTTCGATCCCCGGCTGGGCCAGTTGGCATTTCTGTGTAGAGTTTGCATGTTCTCCCCGTGGTTGCGCGGGTTTCCTCCGGGTGCTCCGGTTTCCCCCACAGTCCAAAGACATGTGGTACAGGTGAATTGGGTAAGCTAAATTGTCCATAGTGTATGTGTGTGAATGAGAATGTATGGATGTGTTTCCCAGAGATGGGTTGTGGCTGGAAGGGCATCTGCTGCGTAAAACAAATGCTGGATAAGTTGGCGGTTCATTCCGCTGTGGCGACCCCGGATTAATAAAGGGACTAAGCCGAAAAGAGAATGAATGAATGAATGAATGAATGAATAATAATAATAATAATAATAATAACAGTGATAATAAAACAACAACAATAATAATAATAGTAATTATTATTATTATTATTATTGTTATTATTGTTAATATTATTATTATTAATTAATACAAAACATTTTCCTATTGTTATTTTAATAATAATGATGATAATAATAATGTTGTTGTTGTTGTTATTGAAATAATACAAATCGTTTTCCTTTTTTTGTCCTTAGCTGCTCTCATGGCTGATTTCTTATGTGTTTTGATCTATTGAACAGATTATCAAGCTGAATCGAAGACTGCAGCTACTGGAGCATGAGAATAAAGAGCGAGCCAAGCGTGAAATGGTCATGTACTCCCTCACTGTTGCATTCTGGTTAGTTAATTCCTGGATTTGGCTTCGTCGCTAGAGAGTCTCTTTTTCCACACATCCTTTAAGTGTCAAACTAAATAATAAAAATACATTTCATTGACAATGTATAGTTGG
This sequence comes from Danio albolineatus, assembly GCA_903798035.1. Lineage (NCBI taxonomy): Eukaryota > Metazoa > Chordata > Actinopteri > Cypriniformes > Danionidae > Danio > Danio albolineatus. Next base: position 952,078 of record CAIGQQ010015130.1, read on the forward strand.
TGTTTTATGATTTTCAGTTCATAAAAGAGTCAATTTAATGATATAACAGTTGCACTTTCAATAACAGTCTGATTATGCTCAAACAAATGTATGTAGTTATTTTGTAAGTTATTGTTTTTGCGTTTGTCATTGTTACGCTGTTTTTGTAACTGTTTTGTAACTGTATGTGTCATGGATAAGTGCAGTGTGATGTTAAGATGTAAATGTTCATAATATTCAATTTTTGTGAATACATGGAAGTTTGCACTAATATTTCATTAAAAATGTTTATGCAGGAACATATTAAAAGACGTGGAATCACCAAAGAATTAAAGTGTAAAATGCATAAACTTCATTGCTTTTTCTCTAAGTTATTGTGAATATTTCCCCTTCAAACCCATTAATTCATTTAAAAAGATGTGTATAAATCCTAGTTTATATTGCATAAAAATTGCAGTGCATTTGTATTAACTAATTATGGGTACAGATATACACTCCCCGGTTGTTTTATTAGGTACACTTGTTAACGCAAATTTCTAATCAGCCAATAACATGGCAGCAACTAAATGCCTTTAGGCATGTAGACATGCTCAAGACGATCTGCTGCATTTCAAACCAAGCATAAGAATGGGGAAGAAAGGCAATTCAAGTGGCTTTGAATGTGGTATGGTTGTTGGTGTCAGATGGGCTGGTCTGAGTATTTCAGGAACTGCTGATCTACTGAGTTTTTCACGCACAACCATCTTTAGGGTTTAAAAAGAATGGCCCAAAACAGACAAAAACCCAGTGAGCAGCAGTTCTGAGGGCACAAATGCCTAGTTGATGCCAGAGGTCAGAGAAGAATGGCCAGACTGGTTTGAGCTGACAGAAAGGGAACAGTAACTCAAATAACCACTCGTCACAACTGAGGTATGTAGAAGAGCATCTCTGAACACACAACACCTTGAACCTTGAGGTGGATGGGCTACAGCAGCAGAAGACCAAACTGGGTGCCACTCCTGTCAGCTATAAGAACAGGAAACAGACTACAATTTGCACAGGCTCGCCAAAATTGTACAATAGAAGATTGGAAAAATGTTGTCTGGTCTGATGAGCATCGACATCTGTTGTGATGGTAGGGTCAGAATTTGGCGTAAACAACATGAAAGCATGGATCCATCCTGCCTTTTATCAACGGTTCAGGCTGCTGGTGGTGTAATGGTGTGGGGGATATTTTCTTGGCACACTTTGGGCCCATTAGAAATAATTGAGCATCGTGTCAACGCCACAGCCTATCTGAGTATTGTTACTGACCGTGTCTATCCCTTTAGAACCACAGTGTACCCATCTTCTAATGCCTACTTCCAGCAGAATAACACTCCATGTCACAAAGTGTGAATCATCTCAGACTGGTTCCTTGAACGTGACAATGAGTTCACTGTACTCAAATGGCATTCACAGTGACCAGAACTCAATCCTATAGAGCACCTTTGGGATGTGATGGAACGGGAGATTCGCATCATGGATGTGCAGCTAACAAATCTACAGCAACTGCGTGATGCTATCATGTCAATATAGAGCAAAATCTCAGAGGAATATTTCCAGTACCTTGTTGAATCTATGCCATGAAGGATTAAGGCAAAAGAGAGTCCAACCCGGTACTAGTAAGGTGTACATAACAGTTGCTTTACATATACTGACACTTTGTGAGAAAAGTATAAACAGTTATTAAATGTGACAGCATGCTGAAGAACATATATTTCCAACTCAAAATGGAACAAAATGACAATTTGTTTCTTTAGACACAATCGTCAGGATTTAGTTCCGGTCACATTTTTTTTTCTTCCCTTTAGCAAGTATTTGATTCTGTGGAAAGCAGTTGCAGAGGATAATAGTTTAAATAGCATTTTAAGAGATAGTTCACTAAACTCCCTTTGTGGTTTTAAAAGTTTATGTGTTTATTTTTTTCTGTTGATGACAATATTTAGAAAAATGCTGGTTAATGCTACCTAATGACTTGTCCTAATGACCTATTGCCAATGGGTGGCATCAACAAGCATTTTCCAGATTATCTTTTGTGCTACAGAAGAAAAAAACTCAAATAGGTTTTGTACAAGTGAAGGGAGGGTAAATAATGACAGACATTTCATTTTTGCGTGAATTATCCCTTTAAGGGCAACTGGTTGATTTGAGCAGCAGATCAAAAGATTAACATAATTTTTAATGTAACACTAAAGAAAAGAGATGATGTTGAAAATTCAGCTTGACATGATTTACACTTTAAAATATTTTAAATAAGAAACCATTTATTTTAGGTTGATCAATTTTATAAAAACAATTGCACTTCATCTAGATGACTACATTGTGATTACTTTTACAGTATATTACCTTTGACCTGGTCAAAGGTTTTACTACATTGTAACATTTTTTTCAAAGAGAAAGAGAGCTCCATTGTTTGATTTGAAAAACATAAGTGTATAAACATGCCATAACATCAGGGTTTCCCGAATTTGGGGTTTGTGATAATCAGTGGTGGAAAGAGTGCTGAAAAATCATACTCAAGTAAAAGTACCGTTACTTGCCCAAAAATGTAGTGCACGTAGAGTAAAAGTATCTGTTGTAAATATTAATCAAAGTATGAGTAAAAAGTAGACCTTTTAAAAGTACTCAAGAGTAGTGAGTATTACGCTGTAAAAAGCTGATGCATTTACAGAATGTTCCGTTTACACATCCCTGCACAAACAACATGTGGTGTATTTAGGGATCTTCCTTTTTTTGTTCGTTCCTTCCAACCTTCCTTCAGTTATTTGTTTGTTCTCTCCTTCCTTCATTCATTCATTTGTTTCCTCCTTCCTTGGTTCACTCGTTCGTTCATATTTTTGTTCCTTCCTACATTAGGTCCTTTTGTTCTTTCATTTGTTTGTTCGTTCTTTCCTTTATTCCTTAGTTTGTTCCCTCATTCTTTCTTTCATATTTTTGTTCCTTCCTTCATTAGGTCCTTTGTTCATTTGTTCATTCCTTCTTTCCTTCCTTAGTTTGTTCAGTCCTTCCTTGAATCCTTCCTTCATTTATTTGGTTCTTCGATCCTTCCTTCCATTCCTTGTTCGGTCCTTCCTTTTATTTGACCCTTCCTTCCATTGTTCATTCGTTCCATTTAGTGATTGTTTAAGGCTTGTTTGGTGATTTTAGTCATCAGACAGTCGACATCCATCATTTTCAGTGACATGCAGTCTATAAAAAGTCTCTGGATCATTGCGTGTAAAGATTTTGGACATCTTCTTGGACATTTTTAATATTTCCAAAGGTTTGCTGCATTTATAAAGCGCCCATGTCTTGAGGTTCAGTTTAGTATGATGCGATTTACTTTCTATGTGTGATTTAATTAGACAGGAATCACAGGACTGATTTTTCTGCTTTAGACAATGACCGTAGACAAGAAAGAAATCAAGTAGTGACTGCAGGTTGAAGCAAAGTAGTGGAGTAAAAGTACAGATACTGCACTAAACATGTACTCAAAGGAAAGTAAAAGTACATTTTTTTTTAAAACCACTCAGTAAATTACAATTCCTGGGAAAAATACTCAACTACAGTAATTTGAGTATTTGTAATGAGTTACTGTACACCACTGTTGGTAAAAAATATAACACTATAAAAGATTGCATTACTTAATTCACATCAAAAGAGATTTATTGGTATGACTTGTGAAGCCGCCAAAGCATTACAAAAACAATGAATAAAACGGAAAGTGATGGTGTAATACATGAATAAATACAATCAGAATTTTGATAAATATACACATGAATAAGAAAAAAATATGATTATAAAATAAGATTAATATGATTATAAAAAAATGACAATGAAAGAAAAAAAAGATTGTTAAAATAGTTATCCACGTTTTCCACAATTGTTTCGCATGTGATTTTATTTTAATTACTTAAGTGTTTTTTTTCTATACCAATGATTTTTCTTATTCTTATAAGCAGGGATGGGCAAAAATACATTGAAATGTGTTTTAAAATAAAATACCAAATACCTCAATTTTACATGTATCAAAATAAGCAGCCACAAATGTATCGAAATAAAATACTGTATTTTGTAAATACTACGAAACACTTTTACAAGGGAGCATGACATTTCTTCACAAACCTTCTAACAGTAGGACTATTTGATCAAACCCTTCATCATTAAACTGACTCAGTGAAGTAAACAGTGTTTGACAGCAACAGCGTTTCTCTGAGCAAGTATAAGAGAGCTTCTCTGCCAACTCATTCACCTCTACTCCTGTACACGAGGAGGTATTCTTAAACCTTTGTTTCTCTTATAATGATTTTACTATACATTTTGTTGATTCCTCACAGAAGGTCCTGTCTTGAAGATGATCTCTTAAAACATTGTGAAAAACATGTAATGCAGACAATGAGTTGGAAGATAGTACTGTACTTTGTGTTTCCATTGCATAGACAGTAAAATTAACACTATCTCTTAACAGTCTTATACTTGAAAAGGATGATATATGATGAAGTTACTTTAATGTTTTGCTATATTAAATATTATTCATTCATTCATTTTCTAACGCTTTTCCGGGGACGGGTCGCAGGGGCAGCAGTCTTAGGAAAGAACCCCAGACTTCCCTCTCCCCAGACACTTCCTCCAGCTCCTCCGGGGGGATCCCGAGGCGTTCCCAGGCCAGCCGAGAGACATAGTGCCTCCAGCGTGTCCTGGGTCTTCCCCGAAGCCTCCTCCCGGTTTAAATATTATTACTATTGTTTTGTTTTGTTTTGTTTTTTACACTTGAAATCTTCAATGCTTAATGTAAAAACATGATTTCTGAATAATCATGTATATTTGCAATTGTACTCCTCAGGGCACAACCTGCAGATCTACTACTTGCATTTGACACAGCCAATGAAGTATTGTACACTGAAAAAAAAATGACTGGGATGATTCCTTGGATTAAATTTTTTTAAGCTAAGTGGTAGTAAAGAACTTATTTGGGTGGAATTTAAACAAACAAATGGAGCATCCAAACCAAGTATTGTCATTTGTCTGTTATTTTCTTACTGTCTTACTGTCATCACGGTCATGTGTTATGTGTGTTGTATAATTTTTCATCCATACTCCAAGCATTATCCACCTTCTTCAATATTAGCCAATTTTCTGTTCTGATCTCAAGCCTTGGCAAATAACTGAGAGAGCACCAATCAGAGGCCACATTTTTATGATGTCATCATGTGCACTTTTTACAAAGTATTTTACAGTATTTTACAATACACAAATACAAGACACTAAAGTATTTTGATACAAAATAATAACCCATTTTCATAAGCCCTGTCAAATACAAATCACAAAATACTATTTTGTATTTTAAATACGTATTTGAAATACTTGTATCATATATACTGCCCGTCCGTGCTTATAAGCAGTATTTTAACAAAAACACCTAAAGGTTTTTTTATAATGCAGTTTATTTTGGTTGCCTTGTATCAGCAGATGCTCTTGTTGCTGATAGAGGGCGCTCTCTCGCGCTGAATCCACCGTTTCTGTCTTCCTGACCTGGAAGAAAAACGCAGTCAGTCAGTTCGGCCCTGCCTGGCACAGCAGTGGACGTGGAATACTGTCAATGTTTCAGTCGCTGTCACAGTAATGGATCCGTCATCGTAACAAACCACCCATTAATGCTCAGACAGCGGGTTACACTGTAAACCAATGAGGGAAGCGTTCGCTCGACCCAACCTGGACTTCTCCGGTGAAGGAAACGAGTGACTTTTGATTAGCTTGTAAGCTATTTTTTTCGTTTATGTTATAGCTGCGTTCAAATTATGCGCAGCAAAGAGGAACACGACTGGTAAAGCTGCTGTCCTGTTACGTTCCCCTGGCTTTGCTCGCACGTCTGTTTTTGCGATGGCTCCTATGGGTATTCGGCTGTCCCCGCTCGGCATAGCCGTGTTCTGCTTACTCGGGGTCGGTGTGATCTATCACCTGTACGCCGGGGTGTTGTCCAGCAGACTTGCCTATTTCCGACAGAAGAGGACCGTGGATCTGAGAGAGCTGCTGGCGCTGTCCATAGACGCTGCTGTGCAGGGCGGACGGGAGGTAAAAAGGATCCGGGATGACAACACACTGGAGGAGAAGTCAAAGGGCAAAACTAAAGAAGGGGCCAGCGAGAAGTTCACACTGGGGGATCTCAACTCCCACCGCAAGATGTACTACTTGATCAAGAACACGTTCCCTAATATACAGGTACCGCTGATCTGTGTGTGAGATGTGCTGTGCAAAAACTTCATTGTAAATTTTGAAAGTTCAGAAAATCTTAGTAAAATACGAATCTAAAGAGTACGAAAGTACTATTCTATGAAAGTTACGAGTTAAAATGAGCTATTTAATGGAATAGTTTGCCTAAAAAGGAGCATTTTCTTACTATTTACTCACCATTAAGTGGTTTCTGTCCTTAATGAACGCAAAAGAAGATAATTCGAAGAAAGCTAAAAACCTGTAACCACTGACTTCATTAGAAGGAAAAACTAATATTTTGGAACTCAATGATTACAGCTTTCTTCTTAATATTTTCAACAGAAGAACACAATGAGTAAATGATCACAGAATTTCCATTTCTGTCCTTTTGATATCATTCTAATTGCTGAATATTTATGATTATATGGAAAAAAGCAATAAATGAATTTGCAAAATTCACTAAAATTAGTAATGTGCTGACGACTACCATTATTACGTGACTGTTAGGGGTGCAACGGTTCAATCTACTCACGGTTCGGTATGTATCACGGTTTTAGGGTTTCGGTATGGTATGTGCTATGTTTAGAAAAAAATGGCTACCGAAAAATTCAAAGAACAATATGTATATATTGAGTAACAAACACTTGACAATGCAACAGGCTTTATACATATGACTGTAGATGTGCATGTTCTTTCATCAAGTAAAAAGTAGGGCTTTTTGAAAATCTTATGTTCAAATAAAATGCTTCAGAAAAATAACGAGAAAAAGCTTAAACTTCCACTTTTTCTGTTTTACATCCTGACTCAACAGTCTCAACCGATTATGCAGATATATAATAATAAAAATAATAGATAATAATTGTCAACACATTTTAGGCCTAATAACTGAGCACTTTTAGAGAATTGATTACTTCTGTTTACATTAGGCTTACATTACCAAGACAACAATGCATATTTATTAACATTTATTCAAGAGAGATCACAGGGTGCACTGAACCATGGGAAGACAACGAGATGATACGTTTTTTTACCAAGAACCGTTGCATCCCTAGTGTCTGGAATACTTTTTTCTGATTGGTCAGTTGCAACATTTCAAGGTATGTTATATTAGGCAAAATTTACATCCAAGAGGTTGATCATAGAATAAACCTGATAGGCTTATCGGCAGCCTGACATGAAGTGGAAGGCTGTTGTCTAAGACTGAAGAACTTTATTCTGTGTAAACAACAGCCCTGCATGTACTATATCCTGCTTATTACATGGATACTTGCCACAAAACATAAAGAATAGACACTAAAGCATTGTTCTGAGTTTATTAATTCTTTGATTTAATGCAAAAACAGCTGATAGAGTAAATAGTAACCTGCGCATTATTCAGTCACAAGTTGTCACTAAACAGTCAAAAATGCAAAGCTGACAGAAACAAAGCTTGCTAAATTAACACTCTGACTTGTCTATTATTTATTCACAAGACAGCACCAAACAGTTGAAACAATTAGGCCTGTCACGATATCTATTTTTTGTTGTACTATATATTGCACCAAAATATATCGCGATAAACTATATTATTGTCATTTTAAGATCATTTTAGGCCACTTATTACATAATGCCAGAATGGCAATATAATAGCATCATAACGCAAGTACACTCTTCAAAAGAACACATCATATTATGTTCTTAAGAAAATTTAATTTAATTTTGTTATTTTAATAATCAGGTATCAGAATCAGAATGTGAAAACGCATATCCAAAAAAAAAAAAAAAAGCGAGGTAAAAAGTAACAGAGGCTGCGATATCTGCTCCCAGATCTATTCTCAGTTGTCAGGCACCCACATCAAAATATACTTTAGTCATTTATGATAAATATACTATAGTGTTTTTTAACCATACTGGCAACTCTAATAGAGATGGAGAGGTTGTGCAATCAGCTAAAATGTTGCAAGAATTGGTTTTTACGTATGGGCAATATATATTGCATCACCAAAAATGATTGAGGTCATGTCCATGTATTGTGCGATAAGTCGATATATTGATTATTGTGACAGGCCTAAAAAGTATTAAAAATTGCGACAGAGAAGCAGGGCCGTGAATGTGCATGTAAGTATATAGATTTAATTGGAAGATGTTCCCAGTGTTATATAGTGGTTATTTCAGAATAACATACTGTAGCTTGGAATGTCACAAGTGGCCAATCAGAATTGAGTATTCCAGTGAGCTGCGTAATAATTTACTTATTATTCAGTCACAAGGCAAATAGAAAATGGTCAATGCGCTATTTAGTGAATGTTATCTCAAATAACATTCAATAATTAGCGCATTGACTGTTTAGAACCATCTTGTTACTGAATAACAAGCAAGTTAGTGTATAATCCATCAGCTGTTTTCATTTCTATCAGCTTTATGTTTAAATATAGGATTAGTAAACTATTACAGCTCAGAACAATGTTCGGTGTCTAATGGTTTTGTGGCAAGTAGCTGTGTAATAAGCGGCATAAAGTACATCCATTCCAGTTGATTGTTTTTATAGAATAAAGCCCCTCAGTCTTATGCAACAACCCTCCACTTCATGTCGGGTTGCCAATAAGCCTGCTGGGCTTTATTACTGATAAAGGGAGAATTCTTGAGAATTATGATCATTAATGATAATTGAAATAACAAGTGAAGATATCAAAATATAGGTTGGCTTGCTTTCTAGCAGGCGTCTTATCAGAATAGTAAAATAAACATCTGCTACAACAGTCAGTTTTTTTGTAACTAAATCAGCTAACAGAATCAACTTTTTAACAATAGTACGATCGACACGACAGCTGTCCTTGTCACACGTCTACAGTCCAGTCCACCTCAGTGGACCTGATGACCTCTTGACCTGGCCTGAAGATACTGAGAACAGAAATAACTTGGCATACAGACAGAGCAAATACACACATCAGTCTGGTTTTACTCAAAGAGGGATGACACTAAGGTCATCATATAATTTAGACAGTTAAACACAGATTCAAAACTTTATTAAAAATCATATCACAGAAAGGATATATGCAAATATAAATTGGAGCAGCCATTGATCAGGATACCACTGTTTTAACTTTAGAATCTGGGAGTCTGTAGAACATTTGTAACCATGAAGAATATTTAGTAGAATTAATACTGTGCAATATGACAATTAGGCATGGGCCGGTATACGATTTTGACGGTATGATAACCTTGGATAAAAATAGCATGGTTTTATGGTATTGTGATTACTGCTCGAAAATATATTATTTTTATATGTCTGGGTAAAAAAAACAAAAAACTTCTTTCCCCTATATATATAAATATATTTTATTTTGAGAAACATTCATATTTTGGAACAGTAAACATGTCAGGCTAAAGAATTCAAGCGAATCATTGACTTCTGCTGTTTTCATTAGTTCAGAAACACAGATTTTTTTTTTTTTTTTTTTTTTTTTTTTTACAACTTACATCTTTGGATCTTTTCTGCTGAAGATGCTGTTCTCCTAAAAAACTACAAAAAAATGTAAATAAACAATCTTACACATACCTTAGGAACAGTATAGCAGAAAATGTTGGGGCGGTATATCTTAAAAACGGTTATCGTCCCATGGTTAATGACAATATAGGTTTTATGGACAAAATAAAAAGTTTTTCATTTCCTATTATAATACTTTTCATAATTTTTTTTATGAGTGCAATATTACATGCCAATACAGGGAGGCAGACAGAAACATGAATAAGGGGATCGTGAGAACGTTGCAATATTTACAATGTTTAGCTTTCACTTTTTATTTAGCGATATTTTTCATTTGATTTATTTTATGCTGGATCTGTTATCGTAGTTTTTACAATTATTTTTATAATTACATTTCACTAATTTGTTCTTTTTCTACATTTTAATCAGACACTTGCACTGTTCTCAATAAAGTGAGAAAAATGATCACATATGAATGAGTACTTTTCTGAGTATATACTTTAAAATGTAAAAAATAAATAAATAATAAAAAAAGAAGAAAGAAACAGTGCTTTACATGTGGCCAATGTACAGTTGTCACGATACTGGAATTCAGTACCAATCAATATTAGAATTTAAAGAGCCCCTATTATGGGTTTTTGAAAATGAGCTTGTATGCTGTGTGTCACACAGCTCTAAGTGAAGTGAAATGTCCAGCTAAGGCTTAAATCTGAAAGTGCACAGTGTTTAAAACTATTGATTCATCTATAAAAGAGTCGACTCATAGTTCCTCAAACGAGTCGCCGTGCTAACGAGTCTTTAGCCGTTTCGGCATTACGTGAACACGAAACATAAGCCCCGCCCATTTATGCGCGCCCAGATTCGAAATCCCCAACCCTACCCACAAACAACAGCGGTGCGGAAAAAGTTGCCAGATTGGGCGGTTTTAAATTTGATTGTGCAGGTAAAACCTTTTGGAGAGGGTTTGGGCTGAAATAAGTCAGCTACATCTGGCAACACAGTGAAGAGCACTGTGCTTAGCTGGAGATTGGAAGTGTGCAGAGAACCCAGAGATGAGACTTTGAAGAGTTAGTAGTTTCTGCAGAAATACCACAGCCATGTGCTGTTCCCCCTCCGAGGAGTGCTTACAACGGAGGATTAGGAGCACCAGGACATTTCCCTGGTCTGATATCCAGCAAGTGTGAGTCAGTGCGATTAAAACGGTCGCCTCATTGTTTTCTCTAGCTTGTAAATGATGCATTTAACTGTGTTTTGTAACTTGTAACCGCTTGTAGTGTCTCTGGTTAACTTGTATTCTCATATCGCGTCTAAAAGCACGTTGTAAACGCGCCGCGTGCCGCTGTGTTTACGGATTAAAATGCGTTTGAGCTCGTGTTCCTCTGCTGTGTGTCGTTGCTATGGCCACCATGAGCTCTGCTACACACGTGCGGCGGTTTTGCCGCTGTGTGCACTAATACTGAATGTATGTCGCTGTTTTTACTTCTGGTTAAGAATTAGAGTGATATGCTGGGAAATCGGGGGTTAGTTTCGGGGGTGAGGTGTCTGAAATACGGGCGACTCCCGATAAAAACGAGTGTTAGCAGATTAGCTCACGCACACGCTATGACTCCTTCAGTATTGATAAGCCGTGGTGGGCGTTCTCTCGCGCTGAGCGCTGTCGACCTATCGCAACAGACTGAGTCATCGGTCCAATCAGCGCAGTTTAGCATGGCGCGAAGGAGGGGTTTTGGAACAAATGAATCACTGAACGATTCATATAGGAGTCGCTGGGATAATGAGGTAAAAATAAATGCAGATTATAAGACAATGAAAGTGTTTTTTGACCATGCATGCATATCAGCCTGCTGTTGGAGACCCCCAAAACCAAAATATGACCATTTTCAATGTATAATATGGGCTCTTTAAAAAAACATCCATTTCCCGCTAACATATTCGTGCAGTTGAGTACATTCTTAAACAGCGCTGATTTGCCATTGTGTTCACATGCTCAACAGAAATTACTGTGATTGACCATGAAGGTCATCAGTACACTAAGCTCATCGCTGTTTACTAAGTGTAACAATAAAGCGACTCTGGAACATTTCTAAGTCACGTCGATCAGCTAATTTGTCTATATGCTGACATACGAGCAATCTGCGGCTTTGAAACGCTTCACTGTTGCTACATCTGTTAGTAAACAGCGGTGAGATCAGTGAAGTGATGGCCTTCATGGCCAATCACAGTCATTTCTGTTGAGCATGTGAACACAATGGCAAATCAGAAAACAATCATTTCTAAAGGCCCCATCTGTATCATGACAACCCTAGGCCAAAATATATGAATTTATAGAAATGGTACTATATCAAGAATAATATATATTTATTTCTTTCATTTTCATATTTGAACATATTTGTGTACTGTTGTACATCCTTGTCTGTGTGTATTAAGCACATGTGTTTTAAATCTGCATCTGCACATAACACACTTTATATAACAAATAAAAACACTGCGCCATTGACTTTGGACCAGCTTTTAGTTGGTCGATGACGCTGTATTATTCAGTTATCTAAAAATTCTTACATCAAGAAGCATTTTCTAGACAAAAAGCAAAAAATACTTTCTTGTTTTAAGAAATAATATGTGAGTTTTTCCTTAAAACAAGCAAAATAATCTGCCAGTGGGGAGAGCTAAATAGTCATGTTTTTTTTCTTTTTACATAACATTATTTTGCTTGGCACATTAACACTTTTTTCTTTACTCGTTTTAAGGGAAAAAAAAACTCAAATTTAATTTAAATTAAATTTTAAACTTCGTTTTGACACATTATCTCTTAAAAAAAGACAATGTTTTGCTTGTCTAGAAAATGTGGTTCATTCCGCTGTGGACCCCTGATGAATAAAGGGACTAAGCCGAAGGAAAATGAATGACTTCTTATTTCTTTTTTGGATGAAAATAATTGTAATAATTTGATATAAATTAATGAATACAAATAAATAATCGTAGTGCAACACATGAAAATGAAACCAGCACCGGGCTGTAGCTATAGGCCGGTATAAGATGCTGACGGAATGATAACCTTGGATAAAAGTATCACGGTTTCATGGTATGACGGTATTGTGATTACTGCTCTAAAATATATTCTTTTAAAATATCTGGCTAAAAAACAAAACCTTTTCCCCTTTGAACACAATATATTTTATTTTGAGGAGCAGAAAACATGTCAGGCTAAATAATTCAAGTGAATCACTGACTTCTGCGGTCTTCATTTGTTTTAAAAACACAGATGTCTTTACAATTTACACCTAAAAATCTAACGAAAAAAATGTAATGTAAATAAAAAATCTTACTTATACCTTAGGAACGGTATAGCAGACGATTTTGGCGGTATGAAAACCTTCACTATTCCAAACCGCGGTATACCTTGAAAACCTTACCTTATCATCCCATGCCTAGCTGTGGCACCCCGTTGCTCCAAATGTTTGATACGCTGTAAAATACTGGGTTGCACACAATTCCTTGATTTTGACCCAACACGAATGATTGATTAATTAACTTTGTTTACGAATTTAAGTTGTTTGAACATAAAACCATAAAGTTGTCCCAATTAAAACCTTTATAAAACTAGTTTTAAATAAGTTTAAATAAGTTGTTTGAACAAGCAGAGTAAATCATGTTTTGAGTGTAGGGCCCTTAGAGTTTTTATTCTTTTCTGTCAAGTGTCAAACCTCACGATATGTGGTACTAGTTTACTTTGACTGTTTTTCAAAATGTGTTTTATTTACTTCCACAGGTAAACTCAGAAGAGCATGCAAACGCTGAAGGTGAGGCCACAGTGTGGACACGAATCATCCCTGAAGATATTCTGGCCAAAGTCTCAGGCGGGAAGGAGATTCCTGCAGAAAAGATCACAGTCTGGATTGATCCACTGGACGCCACTCAGGAATACACAGGTATGCGGCAAGTCTTTATTCCTGTTGTAATCCAGCCGCAGGGACAAAGAAGGAAATGTAGCACGTTGAATCACCTCATTATTTGCCTATCGTCTGTGTGGAACTGTTGTTGTCCTAGGAGATTTATTTCAGTAGTGCACAGGTGCTGTACCAGGATGTAAATCCTGTTTGTGCTTTCAACAGAAAATCTCCGGAAGTATGTCACAACCATGGTGTGTGTGGCTGTGGACGGGGAACCTGTTATAGGTGTGATTCATAAACCCTTCACTGGGTACACAGGTGTGTCTATTTGCGCTCCACAGACATTTTTAAAACAAAACTAATCCAAGAGCTATTCAGGGAATAAGATGAAGTTCTGTTTGTAGTTTTCTTTTTTTATGGATTATTAATAATTTGAACATTAACATTATCTAACAATTTAAAACACTTCTACAGCATTTATTGATAGTAGTTTATTCTAATATCAGCATTAACTGGTGCAGTTTTAAAAACACAGTGTGTAATTCTTTGAAAATATATTGCTTATTTAGTGAAAGGGGATAGTTCACCCAAAACTGAAAGTCCTGTCACCATTTACACATTCTCCACTAGTTAAAAAGCTGTTTTAGTTCCTTTCCTCTGTCTTTAGAAAGATGCATGGAGGAATGCTGGAAAAACAGTCATTGACTTTCAGTATTTTTACTATGTTTGCTGCTTTTTTCCCAGTCTTCCTCAGAATGTCTAGTTTTGTGTTCAACAGAAAAAAGAAAATATGTATAGAAGTTTAAAACTACTTGAAAGTGAGTAAATGGTGAGGTAAATTTGGTCAATTTTAATTTTTTGGTGAATTATCCCTTAAAATAATGTTTGTTTTTATCATAAAAACAAATAGTTATTTGAAAAGAATCATCACACAGTGTATAACGGTTAACAGGGAAATGTAAATCCAATGGCATTATCTGATGATTTGAAAAAGTAAAAATTTTTTTTTGCTGTTGCACCAGTCTCATTCTGGAATTAAAAATTATATTTATTTTCATTCCAAGGAAAATATATTGTATTAATAATAACTAATAACAAATCTGTTGTGAGTTCCAAGATTAATCCATTGTATATGCTGTTTGTTAAATCTGTTCACAATGATTACATTTATCATCATTATTATTATTATTATTATTATTATTATTATTATTTTATATTGTACAATTTAACCATTTTTGGTGGTTACATACCAGCATACATTGGACAGTAATAAAAACAAGCCATGATGTCTAAAAAAATATTTAAATAATATATAATAATATATATTTATATAAATAAAAATAAATAAATACACACACACATATATATATATATATATATATATATGAAACTGTTTGTTCATCAGATTCAATTTATTTTTAGAAAAATTTTAATTTAATAACATGCAGAAAACATTACATTACAATACCTATAACTCTGTACACACTGCAAAAATGCTTTCTTTACTTTAGAGTTTTTTTCTAGTCCAAATATCTACATATTCTTAAATGAAGAAGCTAACTACTATCATGTTTTAACAAATAATATGTGAGTTTTAAGTGAGATTTTTTTTTTTTTTTCATAAAACAAGCAAAATAATCTGCCAATGTGGTGGGCAAAATAGTCTTGTTTTTCATTACATTATTTTGCTTACCACATTATTTGCTTGTTTTAAGGAAAAACTCACTTAATTTTGACAAATTATCTCTTAAAACAAGACAATATGTTTTGCATGTCTAGAAAAAGCTTTTTGATTTAAGAATTTTTAGATATTTGCACTGGCAACAACTCAAATAATCCAAGAAAGAAAAGCATTTTTTGCAGTGTAGTCCAATAAAACAACACGTATATAAAATCGGTTTCCCTACACTCTTACAAAAAGGTATAAATGAATGTGAAAATATCACTGCTATAAAATGGAGGGTCACTCAATCTCCTTATTCATATTCATATTCATGAAGGTTGTAATGATCAGTAAGCCTCCACTGATCTTTTGTCTGCAATTGATTCATCCTTTGATGCTGAAACCTCTGCTCTGATCCTTAGTTTGGGGTTTTGTTGGAGAGGGATCCAATGTGGCTCCTCGTGATTCCTACAACACAAACTCTCCGAAGGTGATCGTCTCTCGCTCTCATGCGGGCAAGGTGAAGAGCTTCGTTCAGACGGCGTTCGGCAACAATACAGAAATCATACCAGCAGGGGGCGCAGGTACTGCATTCTGAAGAGATTTGTTTGAAATGCATGTTTCATCAGTAAGATTTTAATTAATTAATCAAAACTGAGATTAAAGACCCTATACTGGTGCCAAATTTCGTAAATATTTCAATTATGTGCTGTTCTTTTAAACATTTCTACTCATCAAAGGATATTAACTGTGTCAGTTTAATTTATTTTAAAAGTTGACAATAAAATGACACTTTCCTTAGCAATTAATGAGCATATTAGAACGATTTCTGAAGGATCATTCAACGCTGAAACCTGGAGCAGTGAAGCTGAAAATGTACCTATGAATCAAAGGAATAAAATTTTTTTTTTAAGTGTATTATTAAATAATATATTTTTATAGACAGTTATTTCATATTGGGGGAATATTTCACAATATTACAGAGTATCAGTGGGGTCTTAAAAAGTGTTAATTACTTACATTTCAAAAACATAATTTTAGGCTTTAAAAAGTCTTAAATTCCCAGAAATATTGTCTTGTAGGTCTTAAATCATTTTTAAAACAGGTCTTCATTCATTCATTCATTTTCTTTTCGGCTTAGTCCCTTTATTAATCCGGGGTCGCCACAGCGGAATGAACCGCCAACTTATCCAGCATCCGTTTTACGCAGCGGATGCCCTTCCAGCCACAACCCATCTCTGGGAAACATCCATACATTCTCATTCACACTCATACACTATGGACAATTTAGCTTACCCAATTTACCTGTACCGCATATCTTTGGACTGTGGGGGAAACCGGAGCACCCGGAGGAAACCCACGCAACCACGGGGAGAACATGCAAACTCCACACAGAAATGCCAACAGCGACCTTCTTGCTGTGAGGCGAACATGCTACTCACTACGCCACCGTGACGCCCTAAAACAGGTCTTCATTTTCCTTTTTTTATGTAAAGCTATCCAATCGATTCAAAACACATACAATCACCTACAACACATCTCAATAAAACTTTTAGCAAATCTACTCATAACTAATATTACAACTAAAGTTATGTTGAACATAAATGTATGTATACAACCTAGGTCTGCTTGTTTTGACCCATTGTTGAAAATATGTGGCTAAGCATATAATAAGACTAATAAGATTTTTTTCTTTTGGGCCATTAAAAAGTCTTTAAAAAGGTCTTAAAACTTGACTTGACTTGACTTGGTGAAACCTGCAGAAACCCTGTTTTTCTGTTTTTCTCTGCAATTTTGATGATTCTGATGAGATTTATTTGAAAAACATTCAGAAATGTAAACAAACTCAACTTTTTTTTTGTTGTCCAAAAGTTGTTTGATATCAATCATGCAACAAACAAATGACCCCGTCACACACATATATTTAGGTTCTAGAAAAATCTATGTATAATATAAAAATTAAATACAAGTTAGTAATAATATTATACAAAATGAATTGACAAAAGGAAAGAAAGAGATGGTTCTACTTATCTAAAGTAAAGGATCATATCTTCTTTATGTGATCTAAAACAGGTTGCCAAGTAAGATAAAACATATTGGTACATCCTCTTATGTAGTATATTGTATTTTTTCTAAAGTCAAGTGGTGTAAGAAAACCATAAGGACTGAGTTTTAATACCAACTATTAAAATTATGGCCTCAGGTTCTAGGTATTTAATGTTTCAGAGAGAAATTTAAGTATTTAAATAGGCCAGAAATTCAAACTCAAAACCTTTGAGCTATATAATATAATATAATATAATATAATATAATATAATATAATATAATATAGATATTTCCTAAACATAATTTTTAAAATTATAATGAATTAAATAATACAATCATATCTTGGTTTTCGCTACATTCGTTCTTCGATGCTGGGGCGCCACACCAAAGTTCGTTCCCGCCACGGCTACATTACAGCTTATTCAAAACCTTCAGTTGTTGCTATTTTTTTTTTCTTTGTAGTGGGTTATAAACCAAAACATATTGAAAATGTAAGTGAATCATAACAGGGCAAACTTTTCTGTAATCGTAGCAGTGTTATTTGTTTAAGCCTTACAGGTTACATGCTGACTGACAGGGCTGCGCGATGCGTGAGGCCAGCAAACACGACATTCCTTTCAGTTAAGATGGATACGGTTTCCATAGTTATGCTTTAATTATAGATAAAGGTCTATAGCTCTACATAGAATGACTTTGTCTTGCTAAAGTTCATGACACTTTTATAAAGTTTATTCACTTTACTTCAGGACGCATCAATGCTGTTCTGTAGGCCTATTAGAGACATTCATAAATATTCCTAACAAACCTAATAAATGTTGGAGACATACTCGTTACATAAAACGCACTAAATTGAACTTCAGCAACGTTTATTTGAAAGCACACAAGAAAATAAGCACATGAGCGCGCAAGAGGGCGTGCAAGAAATTTTGTGCACGAACTTAGGAAATCGTTGCTCAAGCAAATAGATTCACATATTCCTATTAAATGAATGCGATCTCGACTTGTAATACCGTGTTCACGACATTTGTCATTAAAATAACGCCATAGGGTAGTTGGATGCCACCACAGCTGGAAAAAATCTTAGAGGATATTTATAATAAAAATTTGCACCAGTAAATATTATTCTAAAAACACTCTAAAAGAGGGAAATACTTTAAAAATAGTTTTCTTTTAATCAAAAGTAAACCTTAAAAAGCAGATTCAGGTTTTTAAAATCTTATATTAAGCATTATTTATTGTTGTTGATGTTTGTTTTATTGTTATAAACCTATGTATTATAAAAAAAGTGATATTTATTTATAAACATTTATAAACATTTGAAGAGTTCAGATGCGAAAGCCGCTAAACGCCACTTCCATCAAAATTGAGCTAATGACATTGAGCGACTGCTTTAGGCATGTACTACATGTTCAACAAATGTTTTTGCTTTAAATCATCTAAATCGCAGTCAGCGCATTCAGAAATAACAGTTTGTTAGCAAAAGCCACTAAACGCCACTTGCCTTTGGCAGCAAAAGCCGCTATATCCCGAGAACCAATCAAAAGGCATGAATCGAATCATGTTTACAATGTAGCAGCGCGCTGATGAGCTGGCTTTTATGAGGAGTCTGTTTTATTCCGCTTTCAATTTCGATTTCAAAAGACAGAGTTTGATGAACTGAATGAGCCTGTCCGACTGTCAGTGGATGGCAAATGAAAACGTTCTTCAAAACTCTGCGCATTACAAGGAAAAGAAAACACACTGTACAGTCGGAAGTGTAGCATGTGTTCATAATGTGCTTTTGTGCAGCGACGCTACTTTGAATGAGTCCGATTTACTATACATTAAAAGCAACTCTGTTTCACGAAAGACGACGTGAAGATGTCATATTTTTATCCCACATGGATACTATGAGGATAAACAAGAGGCGAAAAAGAGACCAAGACCTTGAGTATGGTGAGGATGAATGAATGACAGATTCTAAAAGTGTCTGAGAGAGACATCCTCTTGTTGCCCATTAAGTCTATCTTGTGTTTTATTTGCTAATGTAAGCTTTTTTTAAAGATAAATATAATGTATACAACTATACATTATTTATATTACTTCAATAAATTACATCACTTTTTTTACGAATGGACAGTGCACAGATATTGATGTTTCACAATGTTTTTACACTACATTATTTGAAACAAGCTAGTTTTACAATGTTTACATTGCTCTACATACTTTAAATC
This sequence comes from Danio albolineatus, assembly GCA_903798035.1. Classification (NCBI taxonomy): domain Eukaryota; kingdom Metazoa; phylum Chordata; class Actinopteri; order Cypriniformes; family Danionidae; genus Danio; species Danio albolineatus. The sequence continues at coordinate 971,545 of CAIGQQ010015130.1, forward strand.
TAAATCCCAAATATCAGAAATGGCAACAGATTTAATTAATGTCCGTTTTAATGTTATTGATTAATGCACTTACTTGACAGATTTCATTTATTCATTTTGCTTTTGCTTAGTCCCTGATTTATGGAATGAACCGCCACTTGACAGATTTATGTATTTTTAATTTAGGTGGTTTGTGTAATGTGTTTTATGTTTGGTAAAATATTTTCTAATTGCATCTTCAGTGATTTTATTTTTTATTTTATTTTATTTTTTTTAACTAATTACACTGTCTTGTCCCAATGGTGAATTTAGAGGTTTTTGCAAAAAAAGCACAAGTGGATTTAGCTGGTTCGTCATTTTCGCTCGAGGAAATGTCTACAGTAAACCTGTACGGGTCGTTCACAAATCATACGAGAAGCACTTCTCACAAAACAGATGCTTTATTATACACATAAACACTGCTGTATGAATGTTCATTACTGACTGAACATGATCTGATTATAACTACATCAATGATGCAAAATGCCTACAGTCCGCGATTATATAAAATAAATAAATGCAGCATATATGAACACATACAGCCCCACACAGTCTCCGGTGTTACCAAATTACAGAAGAACTGCACACAGCATACATTTATGCCTTATTTAGGTTCAAAAACAACATGAAATACAGCCCACAGTCAGTGCAAACCTCTCATCTGTGTCTTTAATCTTCACCAGTACATGTAGCCTCTTCGCCATTATTCTCTCGTTAGAGAGCAATTCTGTCATTCCGAGTTTATATTAGTCCAGGTTAAGAAGTTTGTGATTTCAAATATTGACGCGGACGTGAGGGCAAGCGACAAAGCGAAACCACTCGTGCTTATGGGCTCGTAACCCATAAGCATCTGCTCTTCTTCTTGGCTTTGTGGCTGTTCAAGACAGCGACAAGGTTTGTTTGAGCTCAGATCGACCCTGGCTTGTTATTATATGCTTATATTATTTCGATGTATTGTCTCTCAGCTGTATATTAATTATGGCGGGTCCTTTGTTTTCATTCTGGCTTGTTGCGCGAGCAAATGACATACCTCTGTAAACCAATAGTGTTCAGCCGCGCATCTAGCTCCACCTTTTGGTCACTCTTTGGTACCCTTGGGACCCTTTGCAAAGGGTACGGTTCGGTTCGGTACGCTTTTAGACAGTGGAAACGGCCTTAAAAGCGTACCGAACCATACTGTACCATACCACTCAGTGGAAACGGGCCATAAAGTGACATTTTTGAAAAAATATATTTTATTTACTAGCTAATAACCTTTTCATTACCTATAAATGAAACTTCTGAACCTAATCAGAGGAGCCTGATAGAAAATGCTCATTTACAAAAAAGGAGGTCTGATGGATTTAGAGGTTTTTGCATCTGAACTTTTCATTCATTAATTTGATCTGTGTTTGCCATGAAATAGCCATTGAAGCTTGATGAACTCTTATATTAAATTCTAAACTGTCTGTCTTTCTCCTCCCAGGATATAAGGCACTGGCTCTTCTAAACCCCACTGATGAGGAGCAAGAGACGGCCGATATCTACATCCACGTCACATTCATCAAAAAGTGGGATATCTGTGCGGGCAACGCCATCCTGAAGTCTCTCGGTGGTCAGATGACGACTCTGAAAGGAGAGCAGATTGATTACTCTGGTTTAGAAGGGAACAAGGGCGGTCTGTTGGCCAGCATGAAGGCTGATCACAAGGCATTGGTGAAAAGACTTCCACTCTGGGAAGACAATAAACAATAATGAATCACCAACTCTGTTCATAACACTCCCATTTTCTTCGGCACCACATATTTGTTTGGAAATATGAAGATGCGAAAAACAGATTGTAAGAGGAGACGACTGATCCAGCATCGCCGATTCTGAAAAAAATGTGTAATAATACCCAAAACAAGTTTGAGATGTGTTTTATAGAAAGGATGTGTGCCTTTGGTTTGTACAGATCATTAATAATGCATTGTGCTACACATTTAAAGGGGCAGTGCACCCAAATCAAAGTTTACTCACGCTAAAGCCATCCAAGATGTAGCTGACTTTGTTTTGTCAGTAGAATATTAAAGATGATTTTTAGCTGAAACTATGGTCATTGGTGATTCTCAAAGAGCAAAGAATAAAACACTTTGAGAGTTAAAATACTCAATTCATTTTAATGATACACTGAGGTCTTATGATGCAAAACAAATGTCTTTAGACTCAAGTGCATTCACAACAGTAAGGAGTGTGAACTTCCTGTCACATAATGATGTATATTAATCTTTTTGGTCACACTTTACAGTAAGATTCCATTAATTAATGATAATTCATGAACTCGTACTCGTACAGCATTCATTTATCATTGTTCAACATTTACTGATAGATCCAAACTTGTGCTTGTTTACATTACAGTAGTTCATGTACTGTGAGTTAAAAAACTAACAAAGATTTGTTTCGTTGACTTGCGATAACAAAGGTGAATAAATACTGTAGATGTTCATTGTTTGATCACATAAGTACATACATTAGCTAATATAACATTCAAGTGTCCAGCATATATAAGTACACCCCCCACAAATCTAGCTTTTAAATTAGTATATTTAATAGGAAGCTATACAATATTATATATGTGTTTACATTAGATTAGTCTGTACTGAAGCCAAATCTGCAGCTTATCTAACAAAATAACTTGCGATAACGATCCAAAAACGAGTACTTCCAAATTTATGTGTTATAGGAAAATATTAAATACAAATTTAAAAAAAGAGAAAAAATTAAGAGGCAAAAAAAAGTAGGTTGTAATTTTTACATTTTTATTTATTTAATTGTATTATCTTTTAATTTCTAAATGTGTTTGTTGACTAAAATATTATTTTAATAAATATATCTGTCTAATAAATCTGTTTTGTTTAAATGGATCAAAATCTTCATTTTCTAAATGGGGTGTACTTGATTATGCTGAGCACTGTTATTGTTATGTGTTACCAACTAATTTATGATGGTCGCAGCGTCCAGAATAAGCACAAATACAATTTTGATAAACAGTACAGCACACTTGTCTTCCTTCTCAGTTGTAAACAGTGTCATTATGTGACAAGAAGGTAAGAAATGTTGGAAATAATGGTTCATATTTTACACAGACTGTTTGACTAATTTCTAAAGACTTCAGTGTGTAACACTTTAGAATAATGGTCTGTTAGTTCATGTATTTATTAAAAACATATGCTGTAATAGTTGGCAGTTCATTCCACTGTGGCAACCTCTGAAATAGAGACTAAGCCGAAGGAAAATGAATCGATGCATTATAAACATCCAAAGTTGGGCTTGTTAACGTTAGTTAATGCTAATGCTAACATTAATAGTTAACATTCTTTAACTTTCATTAAAGTTAACAAAGATGAATAAAGCTGTAATAAATGTATTAGCAATTGTTTATTTATGTTAGTAAAGTGTTACCCCTCAGTGTGTCATCAGGAGCATTCATTTTATTTTGCCTGTATGTGTTTTTTTTAACTCTCAAAGTGTTGGCAGCCATTAACTTTCATTTTATGAATGATCAAAGACCTGAAAACTACTGAGACTACTAAAGACACCTACATCTTAGCCTTAAAGTGAGCAAATTCTAGGATCGGTTCACCCCAAAATAATAAATAATATCCTGAGACCTCCGATCATCTTCAAAATATGCATTAAGATATTTTAGATGAAATCCAGGAGCTCTCTCATCCTCCATAGACAGCAGTGGTCATAAGACTTTCAAAGTCCAGGAAAAGGAGCCCACAAAATATCATGTGTCTTCAGTAGCTCACTGCAATTATGCAAAGTTTGAAGAACATGTTTGTGCACCGAAATACTGTAAAATCAACTTTGTATTCCACGTCGCATCATTATGTGTGTTGTTTACTATGCGCACTATGCCGCTTGTGTGTCAATACATTGTACTGCCCTTAATAAACATGCACCCTGACCTGTCATGGAATAGAAGACACAAGCAAAAAAGTAATTTCTAGAGTTTTTTGGTGCACAAAAATGGAGCTTTGTATGATTTCAGTTGAACCACTAAAGCTGCACAGAATGTTTTGACAATGTAATTAGTTCCTTCTATGGATGTCTCAGGATTGTTGCTGTATATGGAGAAAGAGAGAGCTCTATGGATTCATTTAAAACATCTTAATTCATGTTCTAAACCATGAAGCGATTGGAACAACAAACACAATTGTCATTTTTGGGTAAACTAAACCTTTAGTTGCAAATCTGCTTTGGATGAACTGTCTCTTTAAGAAGCGTCAAATCAAGTCACCTTTGTTTTATTTAATAAACACTCTCCAAGATGAAGCGGTGACTGTATGTCGTGATTTTATTTTTTAGATAATATTTTCAAAATGACTGGTAAAACCAGGGTTAAATAGTTATGGGTGAAGATTTAACTGTGAATCCAGAGACTTGAACATGACGTCCTTGTGTATAGCACTACTTTTCATATAATTCATTACATTGTCTCCTCCCTCTGTGGTGTGTTTTTGGTTTTGTGTCGGATCTCAGTCCGTATGGTTTATACACTGATTCTTGAATTGCTATGTGAATTAGACTGCAGAGGCTTAAGCAGTGTGTGTAAATAAAAATAAATACAGTCTAAGATTAAGGTTTTATTATTATTTAGGCAGCATAGCTTATTTTGTTTCAAAGGGAAGTTCAATTGGATTGAGTGGAGTAGACGCTCAGAAGATGCCCTGGGTGATTCATACAAATGTTAATTTGTTGCAGGGCTTTCACTGTGATTGCAGGTTTTAAAAGAAAAATATTTTTGTATTCATACTCTTGCTATGATTGTTGAGATCCTACAGATAGCCATGGTACTGTTTGTCTCTCTAATTTAAAAAAAAGTGTGCATGAATAAAAGAATCATGTAGAGGAAGTATTTTATTATTTGTATTTTTTTATTTAATTTTAATTTTTTTTTTTTTTGCTGCATGTGCCCTTTTCTTCTCTGAGATTTGAGGCATGTTATTTGACATCACACTGATGGACGTCTTCGTTCTGCCTTTAATAAATAAATGACAATGGGTTTCATGAGTAGAGAACAACCCCAAATCAGAAAAGTTAAGACAGTATGGAAAATGCGAATAAAAAAAAGTAGTCATTTCCAAATTTACTTTGACTTGTATTTCTTTGCAGACAATTTGAACACACAAAATTTCATGTTTTGTCTGGTCAACTTAATTTCATTTGTCAATATACATCCTTTCCTGTGGCGCCACGGTGGCGTAGTGAGTAGCACATTCGCCTCACAGCAAGAAGGTGGCTGGTTCGAGCCCCGGCTGGGTCAGTTGGCATTTCTGTGTGGAGTTTGCATGTTCTCCCCATGGTTGCGTGGGTTTCCTCCGGGTGCTCCGGTTTCCCCCACAAGTCCAAAGACATGCGGTACAGGTGAATTGGATAGGCTAAATTGTCTGTAGTGTATGAGTGTGAATGTGTGTGTATGGATGTTTCCCAGAGATTGGTTGCGGCTGGAAGGGCATCAGCTGCGTAAAAAATATGCTGGATATGTTGGCGGTTGATTCCGCTGTGGCGACCCTGGATTAATAAAGCCACTAAGCCGACAAGAAAATGAATGAATGAACATCCTTTCCTGTCATTCAGACCTGCAACACATTCCAAACCAAGTTGGGAGAGGAGCAGTTTAGTGCTAGTAATCAGGTAAATTGGTTAAATGATGTGATTTGATACAGGTGATGTCAACAGGTGTTTGTAATTATGATTTGGTACAAAAGCAGCAAGAAAGGTCTAGTCCTTCAGGAGAAAAGATGGGCTGAGGATCACCAGTTTGCAAGTGTTCCTCAAAGAACGATAGGAAGACATTCGTATATTTCAACATCAACAGTGTGTAACATTAAAAGATTCAAGGTATCTGGAGAAATTTAACTGGAATTTCAGCGGATTTTCAGATCTCCAATCACTGCATTGTGATCATTCAATTATATATATATATATCTCATTCACCTAAAAGTGATATCACCACGTAGGCTCAGGACCTCTTTGGTTAACCTTTATCAAGTACCACAATACATAGTTACATCCTCAAATGCCAGTTAAAACTGCACTGTGAAACATAAATCTTTAAAAAAAAAAAGATAGAAATGCAGTACAAACCGTCAAACTAATTTTTACAGTAAACTACTGTAGTTTATTATTTATACAGAGGTAATATGTCTGTATTTTGAATTACCAAAATCTATCACATCTTTAGTTTTACAGATATACACGTTAACACAGACATATGCAGGAGGTGCGGAGAAAGTTACATAATGAACCAATGCTCATCACAAACAACGTTTCCCACAAGCAGAATAGCCTGTTAGTGCATAGAAGGTGCTCAGTGTTTTTCACAGTTACTAAAGACCAGAATGGTAACATGCATAAAATTAAAGTCATGAAATAAACATTGTTTATCAATATTAGATGTAACATACAGTAAATCTCTAATGTACATAACTGACGGGGAAACAACTAAAAAGTTCTATAGTAATGTCAACAAAAAGCAAAAAAAGTGATGTGTCATGCAGGGAATTATGTCAGTGCCCTTAGCAAAGGTAACTTGCACTTCTGTGATGGCACCATTGTTGCTGAAAAGTATATTTAGGAGCACAATATGCTGCTTTCTTTTCAGGGACGCACATGCATATTTCAATAAAACAATGCAAAACCACATTCTACGCACATTACAAAGTCCTGGCTTTGGAGGAAGAGGATACAGGTACTTGACTGACCTGTCTGCAGTCCCGACCTGTCTCCAATAGAAAATCTCTGCCACATTTTGAAAAGCAAAATGCAATCCCGAAAACCCTGTACTGTTACCTACCTTAAGACTTGTTTTCAGGAAGAATGGGATAAAAATTGCAGCTGAAACACTTCACCACTTGGTGTCTTCAGTCCCTAAACGCTTTTTAAGTGTTGAAAAGGAATGGCATCATTACAAAGTGGTAAATTCCAACTTTTATTTAAATGTGTTGCAGTAACCAAATTTGGAATATGTGTTTATTGTAAAAAACAAAACAAACAAAAAATATATATATAAATAAATACATACATACATATATATATGTTTGGAAAATCTTATCTTAAATTGTGTTTATTGTATTGTCTGCAATGAAATAAAGTAAATAAACACTTCTTTCTGTTTTCTGTTTTTTGATGTGGGATTGTATTTATTCATTCATTCATTAATTTTCTTGTCAGCTTAGTCCCTTTATTAATCCGGGGTCGCCACAGCGGAATGAACCGCCAACTTATCCAGCATTTGTTTTACGCAGCGGATGCTCTTCCAGCCGCAACCCATCTCTGGGAAACATCCATACATTACCCAATTCACCTGTACTGCATATCTTTGGACTTGTGGGGGAAACCGGAGCACCCGGAGGAAACCCACGCAACCACAGGGAGAACACCTTCTTGCTTGTATTTAACTAAAACAAATTCTATAATCATAATCAATTTAGATTTACTTAATAAAATAATGTACTCTTTTCTTTCTTTTTTTTTTTAAGTAATTTTTTTTTCTTTTGGGGTAACATTAACATTGTCTGTCAAAAAATAGCCAAAGTAAAGAAATCTGTTTTTCTACCACAAGATGGCGTGATTTATTTCAAAATTTTATAGGCTAAGCAGTAAAGCATGTATGCCCATTTATAAAGGTTGCCAAATTTGGACTACTTTTATCCACTTGCCTCCCTAGGTTATATGTTTGACGCTCATTCACTTCAGCTTAGTTCTTGCTTCAGAAGGGGTCGTCATAGTGGAATGAACTGCTCATATGATGTACAATTGTACACTCTCAGGGCTGGGTGTCATATTGCATCAATTACCTCCATTTATATGGTTGTTAAAATATTTTAATACTAGCTTTTGACCAAACTGTACAAGGCTTAGACAATGAGACTAAAGCGCTTGGTTTTAAACCATAGTAATTCATTATTATGGTGTAGGGCCTCCTTTTGTGAATAATACAGCATCAATTTATAAATGTCCATCTATTAGCCCAATGATGAAAGCAAAAGCATGGTCGAAGGGTAAACGCATGCAAGCCTTTCCTAGAATGTTAGAATGTATTTATATTGGTTTTCAGCTCCGAATTTAATCTGACTCCAATTTTTCAAGTGATCATTAAATTAATGCTGTGTTTCTAATTAGTAATGGGTCATATTCATCAAAAGTTAATACATTTAAATATTTAATTCAGATACCCTATACTTTCAGTTATTCTTTCATTAGGGACCAATTGTTGTTCTGACCCCATTTGGGCTCGCCTGCTTGATTCTTAGTCAGAGGTTTGCAGGCAACTGGTACCTTTTAAGTTGGCCGGCTTCTGCTTGCTCTGTCAAAGAAAAAGTTGTCTACCTAGTCTTTTACCATTCGACTTGCCAGATCAAAAGTGGTCCGAAAGCTGAAGGCCTACTGTATGAATAAGTGCTATCTGCTTCTTTATTTGTGATCCTCTAGGTCAGTGGTTCTTAAGTTTTTTTTACCGAGTACCACCTCAGAAAAAAAATGGTCTCTCCAAGTACCCCCATAACAACTGGTATTGAAGTACAGTAGCATTGTAGGCCTAATTATGCATAAATTAAGCACTGCACAGTTCAAAAACAAGGCAGATTAATTATTTTAATTAAAAATATTTATTATTGTCAGCCACTTAAATAAAAGGTTTGGCCTATTAAAATCAATTTACTGATCACATCAGTGTTATCGTATGCGTCAAAGGGTTGAAAGTGTCTCAATTTTTTTTCATTTAATTATTCATAGATTTCTCTGCGTACCACTAGAAGGAAGCTTGTTTACCACTAGTGGTACATGTAGCACAGTTTGAGAACCACTGCTCTAGGTTGATCCACACTGGCCGTAAAACACCAAAGGTCAACAAAAGTGTCCACACTATTTACAGGTAATAATGAGTTTGGTAACTTTATTTTGATGGTCCATTTGAGTATAGTAGACTGTCTCATTAATATCTGTTGATACTGACATTCAACAGACATTTAACTGACTATAAGAAACTGAGCAAGTACATGTCAACTTACACTGACCATAACCCCAACCCTAACCCCAACCTAACAGTCTACTTATAATCTAATGAGAATTAGTTGACATGTACAGGCAATGTAACAAACGGACCATCAAAATAAAGTGTGACCCATAATAAAACAATCAGAAAGTGGGTGTCACGGTGGGGCAGTGGGTAGCACGATCACCTCACAGCAAAAAGATCGCTGGTTCGAGCCTCGGCTGAGTCTTGGCATTTTTGTGTGGAGTTTGTATGTTCTCCCCGTGTTCGCATGGGTTTCCTCCGGGTGCTCCATTTTCCCCTACAAGTCCAAAGACACATGGTATAGGTGAATTGCGTTAGCTTTATTGGCTGTAGTGTGAGTGAGTGAATGAGAGTGTATGGGTGTTTCCCAGTAATTGGTTGTAGCTGGAAGGGCATCTGCGTAAAACATATGCTAGATAAGTTGACGGTTCATTCTGTTGTGTCAACCTACTGTGTAAATGCTAACTTTAGCCAGGATAGCTTGAATGTTTCACCTTAACTGAGAAGGGTGTTCCTGCACAACCGGAGAGGCTGCAGTTTCAGGCCATATTTCTAGAAATCACAGTAAATGTGCCAATTTTTAAGTCAAAACATGCAGTTAAATATGAATGTTGAAGGTAAGAATTAACTTCAAACATATTATTTATATCTTTCACCCCCTACTGGATGGATCAGGAACAACAGGTAAACCTATTGTCAAACTCAGTTCCTGGAGGGCTGCTGCTCTGCATAGTTTAGTTTCAACCCTCATTAAACACACCTGATCAGCCTAATTGAGTCTTTTAGGCTTGTTTGAAGCCTACAGGTAAGTGTGCTAAAGCAGGGCTGGAACTAAACTGTGCAGGGCTGCAGTTTGACACCTCTGTGTTAATGCGTTCAAGCCTCTCCACTGTGCAGGATCATATTATTGGCTTAATCTAAAATCTTGCTTTTGTGCATTATTTCTAAGGCAACATAGCTGATTATGTTTATATTTTATGCTATACACTATTAGGCTATGACTGCAGATACAGCAAAGTAAAGCATAATTAGAATCTCACTGACCATCATAAACTGTGTATTTTCTCAGAATCAGGTACTTCATGGGAGATGATGAGCAGTGAAATGGAGCACCTCACATCTTGTTTTTCCACACAATCACACCCTTGCGGCTTTAAATGAGATGCCAGCATTTCACAGCTAGAGACATGGCTTTATTTTCTCTAGCGCTCACGTTTTCATTTCTGCAGATGTCTTCAATTATCACAGCATGACAGATCCTCCACTTTAGTCTGCCGATGAACCCCCTGCGATGATACGGAATCATGCAAAAGTCACACCAATCTCCTGAGACATGACTTCATGGAAGACCGAACAAATCCATATTTACAGTAGATCAATCTGGGGGACCGATTCATGTTCGTCAGAAGTGATTACAAAGAGAAGGTCTATTGTTTTATAATGTGACAGATGTTTGCGCGCTTCCTCACGCTTATGATAAGTGATAAACATGACTGGCTGCTGATTCCTGTCATGATGGGCATATTTATGGATTATTGCATTATTCATAGTAACTATCTATTACCATCTCACTGGTCATATTGATGTGTTGCTAAAAGGCTCACAGCCGATGCTTTGATGTGCTAAAGGGAATTTATCTTAATGGTGTCTTTATTCACCATGTCTGGCCGAGCTCCAAAATCTGGATCTTCTTGATAAAATGCTATGCGGTGATGTCAATAATGGGATCTCCAGTGTTTCCTACAACAGTGGGACAGTGTTTTACAAAATATTTGTGTGTAAATGTACATTTGTGACCAAAGTTTCGCATTTTTGTTGGCATTGGAGAGGTTATTGTAGTAAACAAATATTCCCTTACTTATCACCAAAGCTTTCTCTGTTTTGTTGTACGTGGTTACATTTACATGGTCCAAAGTGACTTACAACTGAGAAGGCATTCAGCAATTCAACAAGAAGAGGCAATACATCGCGGAAGAAGTTCTAATTTGCTATGTTTCTCAGAAATCTGTCTGAAATCCATTTTACATAAAGCTTTCCTGTCCAAACACTGTGTCTCGGCCTAATAGGCAGCGAGGCAACATGTCAGCATCCTAATGCTGCGTTTACATGCACCAGACGCGGAAGAAACGGCAAGCGCGAGTGATTTACATGTTAAGTCAATGCATATACGCGAATAGACATCCTGCGCCGTGAATGATGCGATTTGCGCGAATGAACCAATCAGCAGCTTGCTCTTGTGGGGGCATGATAATGACTTTCTAGTGGACTCACACGGCTCCAAACGAAACGACGCTGTTTTTCAGCCTTCAAAAAGCACATAAACACAGTTATTCTCTTTACAAAATCAATGTTAGCCATTTAGCAACGAAACAACTGTCACTGGGCAGACAGAAGCCCTGCCCATCACGCAAATCCGCGTCTGTTGTGATGTGAATTTGGCGCACTAATGAAGCGGATTTGATGCACGAATGAAGCGAGTAAACTCAAAATGTTCTCGTGTCTATTTACACGCAAATATCGAGATTCTGTGCTTGCTGTGTCTGATTTGAACACAGCATTTGATTTCGAACACAGCCTTTGAATGAATTCAGCCCATCTGTTGCACTGGACAAAACTAGTCTCTGACAGGACATCACTGGTCTCTCACAGGACATCACTAGTCTCTGACAGGACATCACTGGCCTTTCACAGGACAAAACTAGTCTCTGACAGGACATCGATGGTGTCTCACAGGACAAAACTAGTCCCTCACAGGACATAACTAGTCTTTGACAGGACAGCAGTCTCTGACAGGACTACAGTCTCTCACAGAACATCGTTATTCTCTCACAGAACATCACTAGTTTCTCACAGGACATCACCAGTCTCTCAAAGGACATCACTAGTCTCTCAAAGGACATCACTGGTCTCTCACAGGACAACACTACACTAGTCTCTCAATGATGTGGTGTGGTCTTGATTCACTCTTCTTATAATCTTCCACAGTGCAGTGACTGTAGTTGGTTTCTAGTATACTTCAAATGTATTGTTTTTGTTCTTTATTTGAGGCCAAAAAGAAGTTTGAAAAGGCTGACGATGATGTACTGTTTTTGAACCTTGCAGCACCCCGGTGCTGCAGTAAGTTGGGTTGTAAGTGTATTGAGAGGACCCCTAAACACAAAAATAGCTGTAAGAGAATAACAGTTTCATATAAGGCAAACAACCTTCTCTTGCGAGAAGCACCATCACGGCACACCACATTGTTTTCTATTTGCCACAGACAGACACTGAATGATTAGATCTTTATCAGATATGGCATGATGCAGTTGTGGTTATCATCTGGTGTGAGATGCTGAATCTTTAAAATCTCTTTGATAGGGATAGTAAAGGTGCAAATACATCTGTACCACGTTTGCAACCTGACCCTCCAGGTTAGTTGCTAACTTAGGCCCCGTTTACACTAGTGCGTTTTAGTTTTAAAACGGCGTTTTAGCATGAAAACGATCCGCGTCCACACTCGCGTTTTCACCCAGCGTTTCAAGAGATCTCCGTCTTCACTACTCCACCAGAAACGTATATCACGTGACCATTGGCGCACTCTGAGCATGCGCGGTCAAGTATAAACAGGAAGCATGCGTCTCGCTCGGCATTCGGTTATTGTTAGTCAACAAACGCTGGTTGAACGATAAACGCGATGGTAAAGAAAGCAAGAGAGGTCTCTTTGAGGACAGACGACGAGGTTGAGTTGTTACTTAAAGTAACAAATGAATATAAAACATCCATGGCTATCGAAAATACAGCGTTTACAGTGAAGGCTGGTCTGCTGTCTGCCGGTGACGTTATAGCCACGTGCGCTTGACGAATAAGGGAAGGATACGCAATGACCCAAAGCCCCAATCCTGTAGCGAATCTCAGCAGCCACGCCTCTGTTTTCGAAAGTATGCGTTTTCCCACGTCCACACTGAGACGCTGCGGCCGCGTTTTAGAATGAAAACGCTCTCTCCAGCGTTTCTAAAACGCTCTGTTTTCGCACCTCGAAAACTCCGGCGTAGTATGGACGGATGGCGTAACCGTAGCAAAACTTATGCGTTTTAAAACGAAAACGCACTAGTGTAAACGGGGCCTTAGGGTGTGCTCACAGTAGGCACAGTTAAACCGTGCTCAGGTGTGATTTGTCCTCCCCTCCCCTCTCCCCCTGATTCTGCACTCACACTGTTAAGTGATTGTGATTGGCATGACCCACGGCACCTGTCTTGCGTGTAGTTGGGCTTTATACTTCGGCGCACTGTTTATGTTGCTCTACAATAACCCTTTCGAAATGCTAGCTGGCAGTAGGTTTTTATGTTCCTGTGTCGAGTTGTTTGTTTTTGAGTTTTTCTGAACACTACAAGTAGCTCAAACTTGCTCATTCAGATGGGAGAATCAGCAGATGTGCAACAGCTTTAATCATAAGGAATACAACAAAATAAAAGTCACCTGACTACACACTTGTAAACATTTGCTTTATCAGGCTAACGGCTCTCAGCACCGGTCATCATCACTACCAAGCCGACCTATCACGCGTCATTGTGATGTGTAGTTAAATTTTTTAGAGGTGCGCGTCAGCAACGGTGAGGGCTATGCAACAAAGAGAAGGCTGTGCGGGGCCATGTGCGTGCGCTTGACACAGAAGTATAAATCAGCCTTTATTATACCATTCGAGCCTGAGCTTGCTTACATCATTGATGATGCAACTATTCAGTTTAACAGAAGAGAATCATTCTCGCTACATCATAGAGATTGCTTTAGTTCTATTGTTTTGTATTGTTTTAAGTCATTTGGGATGCAGTGACACACAGTCAAATCTATTGCTGAACAGATCCACCACTTTTGATGCTCATAATTGTTCATGAAAGTCCTCGTGCTGCATGTATTAGGAGGTTTGCTGAAGGTGCAGGTGACGTGCAGCAGGGGGGATTGCATCTTTAATAAACTCATTGAAAAGTAAGAATGATTAAAAAACCATATGAAACAGTCCATTAATAGTAATGTTGCGTCTTCAGTTTCATGCTCAGTCACGCTTTGCACTCTGGGCCAGGGTCCGCCAACTGAACTGCACCTGGGCCAGATTCAGAGCATTCACACTTGTCTAACGAACCGGGTAATGGGGGTCAAATGTCTCTGTGCACATTTTAGATAGCCTAGTGTGAGTACACCCTTACTGTTGTTTTGCAGGATGTATCTCCTGTCGATTGTGTAATCATCACAGTCCAATGGTAGCTCAAAGGTGTTTGGAACAAACCAAGAACTCAAAACAAACATTGTCATTTCAAGTTTCTTTTTTACGATTTAGTTTGAAGTGTCTGAGGCCTTTAGCCATAACTTTGCCACCATTTTCCAAAGCAGTTTAATCAAGTTTAGATCAGAACTGGTCATTCCATTGTTTCAGTGCATTCAGCATCAAGGAACTGTTTTGCTGTGTGACTTGCCTCAATATCCTGCTTAAAAAAGGCTGGTGATGAACACAAGGAATGAACCGCATGTAGCCGAAAGTGCTTTTAAGAAACATTCCTCAAACCACAACACTTCCTTATCCACTTTTCGATGCCTTCTTTACGGTCTTTGGGTTCAGTCTTTCCACAGTTTGATAACAAAGATTGTCCCTGATTCCTTCAGACTTAATTATTAAACTTATTTTTGTCACTAAAGTGAATTGTGAACCAGGTCTCTGTCCATGCCAAATGCTTCTCAGCAAGGACTATATATAGTTTTATTATTCTTCAGTTGATGAGAGCTTTGGTGTTTCATGTCCACATTCTTTTAATTGTTAAAACACTGTGTGTGGAGATAGATGCTTAATCTCTTGAGCACTAAACTGAGCAAATTCAAGTGTAGCGTTGTACTGAATATTTGTTGCTACTCTCCACACTGTCCTGTCCTCTCATGCATTTGTCTTTCCAGGACAGCATTCTTTAGTTAGTGACATATTAATGATGTAACATTCTAGAAATCACAGATTTGGAATGATCAACTTCTCTTGCTGTGGCTAAAAAGGGTTGTCCCTTTGGTCGTCCTCTTGATAACCTGCTGTCAGAAGGTTTGAGTCATTTATGGTAGGGCTCACTCAAGGAATGGATCACCCAAAAATGAAACTGTACTCACACTTAAACAGTTTATTGATTTTCCTTCAGCTAAGCACCTTTATTCATCAGGTGTTGAACCGCCAACTTATCCAGCATTACACAGTGGATGACCGGCCAGCTGCAACCCGGTACTGGGAAACATCCATACACACTCACATTCACACTCATGCACTACGGCCAATTTAGTTTATTCAATTCATCTATAGTGCATGTCTTTGGACTGTGGAGGAAACTGGAACACCTAAAGGAAACCCACGCCAACATAGGAAGAACAAGCTAAATCCACACAAAAATGCAGACTGACCCAGCCGGGACTTGAACCAGCAACATTCTATCTGTGAGGTGACAGTGCTAACCACTAAGCCATCGTGTCGCCCTCCATATCTTTATGAGTTTCTTTATTCTGTTGAACACTAAAGAAGATATTTTGCAGAAAGCTGAAACCCTGTACCTATTGACTTCCATGGTCAGCATTGGGTGTAACTCACTACAAAAGTCATAAGACCAACGAAGGCCACCATTGTACCGCTCGTGAAATCTTCTCTTTTACTTCTGTTAGGATAAAGAAGACTAAGAAGCGATCATACAAATGTAAAAACTGGGTTATTCTCTAATTTTAACGTGTATGTATTGTTGGTCAAGTGGTAATGATTACAGTTTGTGAACTTTTGCTAAATTATTTTAAACTGTAGGACAGTTGAAAAATGTTCAAGCAACACATAATTCAAAAAATAGAAATTGTTGGTTGAAAAAAAGACAAATGTTAATGACAGACATTTTCTATGATGCACACAAATCTATTGCAAACCCACTGGACGCTGTTAGTGTGGGTGTAATAGGTGTGATTCATGAACTGGATGAGTTACCCAGAAACCCCTTTATCCTATAATCATCATGCCTTCTAGCAACACCAGCTGTTACTTCAGTCAATTTACTGTAAGGCAAGGAAACAAGCATCTGCTACAAGACAACAGAACACATAGTTCTTAACCTCAAATAAATCAGATTTATTTTCCAAATACAAGATGGAAGCACTGCACTATTTAAGTATTTGGATTCCAGTGTTGCTCTCCATATATGCAGCTGCCAGTTCAGATCTTTCTCGCCACAGTTTTTCTGACTGCTGATGTTGTGCCTTCAAGCAAAGTCTTCAACCTGTTTCTACTCCATTGCATGGCTGCCACGCTGCTTCCTCTTTTACTTGTTACCTGTGGCAAATCAGACCAGACGTATGCAAAGTAAGGCATTTATACGTAGCTGTATAATCCAGATACGAAAAATATTTGATGAGATGTGAAAGAAGAATAGGAGAAGGATCTTTCAGTGGGTGTGAAAACAGGTCACAGGGGAAACGTCTCTTGACATCATAAAAAGTATAAGAGCTAGCGATGAAGCACATGATGGAGATGAACGTTCCCATGGGTAAATTATCCTGACAAAGATAGAAATCTTGATAGGTGGTTAAAGCATGATAATAAATCATGAGCTAATAAAATGGCTCTTGCTACAGTAACATGTAGAAAAAATGTAATTTCATTTTATGAGTACATTTAAATTTTTCTTTCAAATAATTTGTGGGTTTGATCTTGTGAAAATCTTAATATGTGTTTTCCTTATATTTTACAGTAGTTATTTTGATTTTCCTCAAGAAGGGTTTTGTTGAAGAATTTGAAATATGCTAATTGTAGTCTACATTGAAATTGGCAAGTTAGCGCATTTACATTCCAATGCTAATTTCGCCAAACATCCATATGTCAGCGTTGGGCGAACAGGTTTGGGCGATGTCGACCAATTTGGCATCGTACGATGTCTAATGTGAAACAATTGCAATGGCAATTAATTATTTGTAGCCTACGGTTTCAACTACCTGACCCACATGGTCTTTGTTTTAGCCATAACCAAATCCTAAATAAATAAAGATGTTGCACACAAATTACAACCTGTCAATCACTTTTTTCACGAGACTCTGGCATGAATATGTAGAGTGATCTGTGTTGTTATAATGGTGTCGGCAAACTTGGTTGAGGGTGCACAACCAACAGGAAAAAAAAAACAGTATCTGAGGTTTTAAAATTATAAGCGTGAAAGCGAAAAATTGAAACAGTGTACTGACACTGTGACACGTTAGCTGATAGATTCAAAAGACAGAAGAGTCATTAGATAGAGACAACATTAATGAAATATCACGTTTAACAACTATAGTGAGACGTGATCCATCGGTACATCCTTGATGAACTGTCTAACGTGCACTGCTCTCTGGGGTTTTGTGCTCAAAGCACCTGCTGACTGCCTGAAGCTCAGATGTGGGCGTATGCTAGAGCGCATGACAGAGTGTGTGTCTGTGTGTGGTCACGTGATGTGCGTCTTCAGCAGTATAGTGTGGACAGAGGGCTGTTCAGAAATGCGGAAATTTGTGTAAACGGGGTCCAAGTGTGTATTTTTCATGAGCGTGTTATTACTGCCACGGGGGCAAGGTGGACGGACATGATGACCGGCTCAGCAATGATGTCTATTGGCCATCGGCGATGGAGAAGGATACTCTGAGGATACTCTTTTAGAGCAACTCGGCTACTCTTGGCAATGTTGTGATCAACAGGCAACCAGATAAGACACAGGGCAACTATTAAGCACAAAAAAAAAGAAATAACAACCAAATATGTTTTCAATTCATGTTATACGTAAACATTATTTTAATACCCTCACTTCAAACAATTCCCACCACTGCTTATTATTAAAGCTATGTACAACACGGGAGGAGCCTAATTATGCAGGCTTGTCAATCATAATCACATGGATATATGTGCAGCAGCTAGTGTACTATGTCTGCTGACAATTTGTTATAGCATCCCACCACCTCCCCTAATCCTCTTCCTAACTGCTCACTATTTTTCTTCAGAAGTACACTCAAAGAGGGGCTTTGAATTTATAGCTCAAGTTGAAACTTGAGCCTCATTTAAGGACAGGAGGTTCAAGCCTCATTTGAGGACAGCAAGCTAAGTTCATTTGCCATTATCTATCATGAGTGAATGAGCAGGCAATCTCGTGAAATTACATAAAAACTCAGCTCCAAGCCGGTCACACAAGTTGCTGCTAGCATTCTCAAAAAAAAAAAATGTCAATGGCTAATCTAACGGATCCAGATACAGCTTTTTGTCCATTCTTAGTAGTTTATAAAACTAAAATGCTGTGATATTACAATAGTTTTTTTCTAAAATTCACATTTAGAATTTTGCACAAATTTGCAATGGAAACACGCCTATTGAGAAGAAACCAAAACATCAACCTAAAATTAACTGTAGCCAAAGCTGGTTTGCCAGGTCTGCACAGAAAATGGAAAATAATTGCTATTCAAAACTTGCCTAAAAGTAGTCCAATCACTTGTCTTGCCCCTTGTTAGGACACCTATGCATGCAGACAGGAAAACAATATGTCACTCATAGAATCTGAGTGGATCTAAGCATGGTACCATAGTACTAGTCATGGTACTACAACTAAATATTCCATAAACCAGGGCTATTCAATTAGTTTGTCATGGGGGCCAGTTCATGAAAAGCATCCCAAACGAAGGGCCGGAGAGGTATGACTTGCAATATGAGTGAGGACACAACTGCAAATGTTGCATTTTTGTCCCTTAAGACACCCACATTGGCTTTTTCTACATTAAAATGTATGTATGTTGTATTTTGAAACTACATAATATCAGTGCATTTTTACAATGTGGCCTTTTTTAACAAACCTTCAAATGTTGTATTTCAAAGCACAACAAAATCAGTGCATTAAGTAGGCTTCTTCTACATTAAAACACATTCATATATTTTGAGCTGCATAACAATTATGGATGCAACAATTATAGATTTTGGTTGTAGAATAATCATGGTTTCACGGTAATTGCGTCTAATGTTAATTTAAGCTTTATATTAGGTAGGCCTAAGTATTTAGATTAACTGTTGTTATCATCTGCGTTCATACACTCTCAGAAATAAAGCTACAGGAGCTGTCACTGGGGCAGTACCGTTTCAAAGGGTACATATTTGTATCTGGAGGGTCTATAATGCTACTTCAAAGGTACTTTTTAGGCACATTTGGGTACTAATATGCACCTTTGAGGTACCACTGCGGACTCTTTGGGTTCATGTACAAGGTACTGCCCAAGTGATAGGCCCTGTACCTTTATTTCTGAGAGTATACATACATAATCATTTTAATAATAATTTGTCTAACATATCTTTTGTTGGCGCCAAGGTGGCGTAGTAAGTAGCACGTTTGCCTCATAGCAAAAAGGTCGCTGGTTCGAGCCTCGGCTGGGTCAGTTGGCATTTCTGTGAGGAGTTTGCATGTTCTCCCTGTGGTTGCATGGGTTTCCTCCGGGTGCTCCGGTTTCCCTCACAGTCCAAAGACATGCACTATAGGTGAATTGGGTAAGCTAAATTGTCCATAGTGTATGAGTGCAAATGAGTGTGTATGGATGTTTCCCAGAGATGGGTTGCAGCTGGAAGGGCATCCGCTGCGTGAAACAAATGCTGGATAAGTTGCCAGTTCATTCCGCTGTGGCGACCCCAGATTAATAAAGGGACTAAGCCGAAAATAAAATGAATGAATGAATGAATGTCTTTTGTTTACATTGCACTGAAAGCCACGCACAACCTCACTGCAATGTTTTCTACACATTGCCGTATTCTACCTTAGAAATAACAAATTTGCACGCGGAAAGGACGTGAGAGTGGAACGGCCCGTCGATATAGTTAATCCAGTGTGCGTGCGTATTGCCATCAGCATACAAGCTCAAAACTTTAAACTAGCGCACAGGTGGCATAACTGTTTAATTGCAGCAGTTTTGTACTATGCAACAGAAACGCGCAATTGAGAACCCTTTACATTTAGTTAACCATGACGAATTAAAGCGCAGTGAAATCGGCAAATTGTTGCATGCCTAACAACGATATCAGTGCATTGTACAAAAATAAAATATCCAAATGTTTTCGGCTGCCCACGCCACTCGCTTAATGGTAGGTGACTCACGCTCTGCGCAGCCTTCAACTGCAGCTCATGCTGTATTGAACAGACGCACGTTACTTCATAACTGCAGTGGCCTTTTTTCGACTGAACTAAATTTATTTCCGATGTCTTGGTCAGACTAATTGGAGGGCCAGAACAAATTGTCTTGGGGGCCGGGTTCGGCCCGTGGGCCGCCAATTCAATAGCCCTGCCATAAACTCTTAATGGTTACTATGGTTACTACTTGAGGGAAGCACATGTGTTTTGAACTGTGATTGAACTGTGCACACCTTCCAGCCAATTAGAATTAAGAGTTTCAACAGACCATAGAATAAATAAAAAATATAAAACTTATATTTTTACAGTGCATGAATCATGTGCTTTGGGCCACTGTCATATTTTTTTACAATGACTGGGCCTAGTGTTCTATGGCCATATTAATATTTATTCATTCATTAATTTTCCTTAGTTCCTACTTCCTTATTTATACAATTCCACCATATGTTTTACACAGTGGATGCCCTTTCAGCCACAACCCAGTACTGGGAAATACCCATACACTCTCACATATACACTATGGCCAATATAGTTTATTCAATTCCCTTATAGGGCATGTCTTTAGACTGTTGGGGAAACTGAAGCACATGTTGTGAAGGAAATTCAAGCAAACATTGTGAGAACATGCAAAATCCACAAAGCAATGACAACAGCCGGGACTCAAACCACCAACCTTTTTGCTGTGAGGCTACAGTGCTAACCACTGAGCCACAGTATTCATATTTAAATAATTGCTAAAATAATCCATGTTAATTGAAATGGTAAGAGCATTAAAGCATTCTAAACATTAGTGTTAGTAAATTGAGGCATGTCATGATGTCTTAAGTAATTTACATCAAATCTGCCTTCAACAGAAACTTGCATGAATCTGGACTCCAGCTTGATCTTCATTATCCACCATATGAGGTGTTGCAGACTACATAATCATTTATTTCTTCACCTGCACATTTGCTTGTGCTTGAGGAAAACACTTAGTTTGGTGATTCAGAGCGTGTGACGGAACATCCACCTCTCTCTAGGCCATTTCTTGCTTGGTTATTTACGCATAGAAGATAATGGATTAATGGAGCCCAGGCATTTGGCACCAACAGTATGGCACATTGTGGGGGGCACAATGAGCCACAGCACATTGCTTATGAACAGAAAACTTTGTGAGACATACAGTTGTGCGAAACTCAGAGCAGTCTGTTGTGATCATCGAAATCCCCTTAAAGCCATAATAAAAACAGCGTAGTCCCTCAACAGTAGCAACTATCAATAAGAGTTATGAGCGTCAATATGTAGTGATTTTGCAAAGGACTCAGCCTGCAACAGCTGTTTAAGTGGATGACTTTATATATAGCAGAAATAACTGCTTGATTTGTTGTGATGTGTCATGTGTGACATGTTGTTGTGCTATAAACAGAATTAATGGAGCATTTGCAACCTATGCACCAACACTATTTCTATACTAATGCTTCCAAACAAAACCAAAGCTTTGAGGAAATTACAGCTTTATTGTCATGTCTGCAAAAGCACAATCGTGTGCAATAAAATCCTTTTATTCAGCTAAGTTGACATGCAGTCGGAATACATATAAAATGACTGTAAATATAAGAATGCAAAAGAGTAAAAAATAGATTAGACGGCTGCAAAAATGCCAATCTTCAATCTCACCCACCATTTTAGGACCATCTGTGCATCAATATAATGGTGGTAGGACAAGAAAACAGACTACATAGACTAAAAATAAAATATTTATCACTGGATTTTATTCACACCACATATATACACATATACATAATATATATACACATT
>CAIGQQ010015130.1:998558-1034638 GCA_903798035.1 Danio albolineatus
GTACATGTGTAATGACAATAAAGTTGAATCTAATCTAATCTAATCTACACTAATCTGAATACATTTGAAAACTCTGTTTCGAACTAAAACTGCTCCAGGTTCACATTAAGGGCATTTACATGGACACCAATTATACAATTTTAATACGATTAAGACACTACTCTGGTTAGGAGTTTACTATGTAAACAGCAATTTTCGATTAATTTATTCCGATTAAGGTGTGGAGTATGCCAATTTTAGTTGCAATATTGAAGTGCAGTACAGACATGTAAACACTTTAAACTATTACCATTGTGTAAGATTACCATTACCACAGGATAGTCTATACACATGTCTGTTTGACACTATTCTCTGCACATACCAAGTTCATGTACACCTGTATTGTTAAATGCAGAGTTTTTTTCCCATTAGGTGTGCGGTATTCACATTCAATATCTCGTTTGTCACGGGTGCATGCATGAAATGTTCCTAAATGAAAGTGAAAGTGCCAAACTGCATTACATGAAACTCCGGAGGACATGTGGATAGCCTGGTGACACAATGACACTAAACGAGTTATGTGCTACAAGATGTAGCAGGGATCATGAAAGGAACACTCAAAAAGCAACTCATATAAACACCTTAATCATATTATTGTCTTATTCAGATTGAGGCAAATAGTTTGATTACTGGTGTCCATGTAAACGTAGTCTGTCAAGTTTAATCATTTTCCATAAGTTTGTCAATCATGCTGAACCAACTGAAAATGCTTCCATCCATGTACTTCGCATGGCTTAAGGTGTTTATTTACTTAATGCATCATCATTCTCAAAAATTTGAAACATTTTCTGCATTTATTTACTTTCAAGAGTGTTTTCAAGAGTGGTCTATGTTTTCGTTGCCTTTCCATATAAGCCATCTCAGTGTGGATGTAAATCCAAAACTAAGAAATATGTGAATTTTAAACAAAAACATTGGTGGCATCAGGCATACAGGGATTTCATTTTGCCTCCATAAGTAGCATGTTGTATTTGGGACATTCTACCAGAAACGTACATTATCTGTCCCTGAAATAAAAACATAAATACAATAAATAAAAAGTATTTTTCATGCCAAAATAAAATGGACTGATGGTTGATTTCTGTGAGATGTTCTGTAAAGTAATATGTCCTTCATTTGGCTCTCAGATTTTTTTTCTTTATTAAAAACACTTTACAAACCCTGTCATTGTCCTTGTCCTCAGCACAATTGAACCTACAGCTTTAATAGTTTTTAATGCTAAAAACGTATTTAGAAAAAAAAAACTTGTAGGCCTAAACAGATTCTACAAGTAAATACTACAAATGTATAATACAAAGACATTTACAAGTATCCCATGTTTCTGTCAGTCCTGTCACATTTGTGTTAAATTTAACCTAAAATGCGTGCAATACACCTTTAAGGCTATGCCTCAGAAGTGACATCATTTGATGGAGAAGCTGAGACTGATCAAGGATGCGTTCTGTCACTGAATTGTATGATTTTATGCTTGTTTTTGTATGATTTTTGAGGACGACAAGCTTAAAGGTCAGGCCCTGACCCATTTTTTTAAGTGAAAATGTAGTCCGGCGACACAGTGGTGCAGTAGGTAGTGCTGTCGCCTCACAGCAAGAAGGTCGCGGGTTCGAGCCTCGGCTGGGTCAGTTGGCATTTCTGTGTGGAGTTTGCATGTTCTCCCTGTGTTTGCGTGGGTTTCCTCCAGGTGCTCCGGTTTCCCCCACAGTCCAAAGACATGCGGTACAGATGAATTGGGTAGGTTAAATTATCCGTAGTGTATGTTTGTGTGTGAATGAGATAGTATGGATGTTTCCCAGAGATGGGTTGTGGCTGGAAGGGCATCCGCTGCGTAAAACAAATGCTGGATAAGTTGGCGGTTCATTCCGCTGTGGTGACCCCGGATTAATAAAGGGACTAAGCCGAAAAGAAAATGAATGAATGTACATTCCTGGTAGAATGCCCCATTTAAGTATTTTTATTAGTTTAATATTTTTCCTAAGGCCATTTTGAGAACAGATGAAGCTTAATTACGAATAATAATAATAACAAAACAATTATCTAAATTTATTTGTTTCATTATCTGTTCATATGTTTTGATAGACTATTTGAATCAGTTTAAATGATATTTAGAAGAAAGGATTTTGTTTGTTTTAATAGTTTTTAATAGAACTTTATAAGCCCTTGAACCCCCCTTCCTTAAAGATAGCGAAATAATATAAGAAAGCGATACAAAGGTGTTCTGCTCTTAATCGATGGGGTAAAAGCAGCTGTTGTAATTCACAAGCATATATAATAAGCCAGCTTTTATTATCTATCTAAGATAAGCAAAAAGCTAGATTTTCTTCTACATGGATGACGCGCTTTCCCCCTATTTTACAGCTTGCTGCTATTAAGTGTAAACAATCTGTGAGTTTTAAAGCAATTATATTGCCTGCATATTGGGGGCAATAAAAGACAGACTCTTTAAGTTAACACCTGCGTGGGTAATTAGCCTCAAACGAGTAAGGTGGCAAATTAAAATGTCCGCTTTGTCACCTTTGTTGAGCTTTCCACTCAGGCTATCAGTCAGAGATTACAGTGGTGTTAATTGAAAGAGTGGACATGGCTATATGAATCACCACAAGAAAGTTCTGGACATTTAATTAAATTTGCCTTATTTATCAGATACAGAGCTGTCACTCTGGTGTTTTTAATAAATGCGTCAGGATAATTGCGGGTCTGTGCTCTGGCTGAAAAAAGTCAATCATAAAGTCTCTAATATAATCACTCTTAAGCCTCTGTAATTAATTCTCAAAGTAATCTGGGATTTATAGCTGACATCATCTTGCAATATCTCATGCCGCGCTCTAGAAAAAAAGGGTTATTTTAAGGTGCTTTACTCATAATTACAGAACCATTTCATCATGAAGAACTCTTTTATGCTAAAATGGTTCTTTGCAGTAAATTGTTGGCTACTTTATTCTGGCTTTTTAACATTTAAAACACCCGTAACTGTAAAATTTTATAGATACTTCCTGGAGCTCAACCATCACTTTACCACACAATTGGTCAACATACTCATTGACAGGCTTCTTAAAAGTGTTTGTAATTTTTAGAAGTTTACTGATTTCCCAAGTCACTCTTTTATTTATTTATTTATTTATTTATTTATTTATTTATTTATTTATTTATTTATTTATTTATTTATTTATTTATTTATTTTCAGCTAGCAGAAATCATATCAAATGAGCTCCAACATTAGATACACTCAAATCAAGACTGAATCTGTTTAGCTGAGCCTTTACTGAATGAGTCCAGTGCATTCAGTGCATCCAGCTATAGGAAAATTTGTTGGAAGACCTCCAGTGTATACGGTACGTTATTTCATGTGCTTGGGGTATTGGAGGTCCAAGGTCGTCTAGTGTGTTCTGGACAGTGACCACATCAATCGCATTACCTACATCAGTGACTGACTTATTCCTCTGAAGCAGGAGGGTGAGATCTTTAAAACTGACAATTGTTTTCATTACAACGGACATCATATGTTATATGTTTTTGTAGTTCCTGAGCATTTCATCTAATTTAAAGCCTGCAGTCCATGAGAATTGACAACTGTCATCCAATCAAATGGCCCTAAGGCTCGGCATTGTTGTAATTTGAAAAAAATAAAAAAATAAATAAATAAAAATCCACTACACTGAAAAGCAACATAGCATCACTTCACACCAGACACTGACATAAGCCACATTTACAGTGTTTATATTCAAATTTGTTGATATGTTTGCCAATATTTCATAGATTGTATGTAAAAAAGTGGGATTGCACTTACTAATTAAAGTTTCAAATCTGTTGTAACATTGCAACCTTTAGATTTTTCCAAATGTCTGCTATTAGGATGGACAATGGGTTCAAAATCGGTTACTGAAATGAAACCTCCAGTAATGCTGATTGAACTTTTTTTATATAATAAAAAACTTTAGCAATGAGCTAATTCATTGCTGAAACTATTTCATATGCATTATATACAGATCTTAATGTTCTTAAATGTATAGCAAATGGAAATATCTCAGATGTGGACATTATGTGGAGTGATGAGGAAGATGAAGTTACAGTTTGTTATAAACAAAGGTAACACTTTATTTCGATAGTCCATTTGAGTATTAGTAGACATTGACATTTAACTGACTATAAGAAACATTGCAAGTACTGTACATGTCAACTTACACTAATCCTAACCGTAACCCCAACCCTAACCCCAACCTAACAGTCTACTTATAATCTAATGAGAATTAGTTGCAGTGTAACTTAAATTCAACGAACGGACCATCAAAATAAAGTGTGACCAAAACAAGGTGCAATCTATACAACTCAAAATTAAAGTAAAAATGCTACAATGTCAATGTTTGTGATTTGGAAAGCAAATGTCCAGTTTATATGAATATTCGTGTATTTTTATTATTATGATTTGGTCTCATTTATAGGAGCCTCAAGATCTGTGAAAACTTGGAACATTATTCGGGTCTAAAGGGGATCAAGTCATTATGAACACGAACCCTACCTCAATGGCCATGTTGGAGGTTTAAGAATTTACAGAAATACTGAACTGGGGCATTTTATGTTGGAAACTATATTTCACATGATGTTGCAATGTCACTTAATAGTAACACTTGCAAATACTTCAAATGACACCTGCAACAGGTGCACTAAAAATGCCAAAATTCATATTTATTATTATATTAAAAAACTATATCACGCTTTGTTTTTAAAGATGTGGATGGCAATCAATATAAATGACATTTTCATTCTACAACTTGTTTGTGAAATCAAATAATGTGCATATTCAAATTCGCAATTCTAATTGGTTGGGAGGTGTTAAACAATTAACTAATTTATTCCACAGATAGTCCCAGTTCTAAAATTATGTTCTTACTACGAGGGAAATCAAAACATCTGTATTACCTACTATTGGAAAATCTAATGCTATGAAGCACGTCTTAGCCAATCCTAGACCATCACCCAGCCATCACATAGCACATAGTCTCGGCAGCATTAGCATTAGCCATTTTTCCTTTTTAGGCTAATTACTTCAGGCTTGCCTTCAATAGGCTTTAGCCTTACTCTAAAGCATTAGTAACCATAGCAACTCAGCAACACATACACACTATAGTTATAGGCCCAATCCCAATTCTGTTTTTGTACCCCTACCCCTTACCCGTCGCCCTTGAAATAGAGTGTGAAGGGTCTGGGCTTCAAAATGTACCCCTAAGAAATGGGACACCACTACAACACCTGCACACGTCATCATATGTGACTGCAATTTCTTGCTTCATATGAGATTGACGATCATGACCGCTGTAGTTATTCCAGTTGCATTATTTTTTGGTATTTATCTTCAGGAAATCACTGAAGTCAATGATATCATGTTATCATAATGATATAATGTGGCAATAAGATCGTAACTGTACTGTGCATTTACATCGTAGCCATATTCATCTATATAAACACACAAAAACAACATTAACATTATACCAGGTACTGTAAAAAGGTTATTCCCAGCCACTAGACTTTTCTGACAGGGTATTCAGGCATCATTGAGTGACAGAATGTTGTGAGACTACTGTACAGGAGTTATACTTAGGGATTATTGATGGCGAAATTTTGGCGGTTTTTGTTTTAATGTTTTTTTTTTAAGCATGACTAAAACATGAAACATTGTACCCCTTGGATACAAGTGTGGTCTCTTTTTCAAGGGGTCTCTGGCTTCTCTCCTTAGCCCTACGCCTTCACACCAAAGAGAATTGGGGTAAGGGGAAGGGCTAATGGAATTGGAACGTAATTGTCTGTGGCATATACTTACATATACATATGTGTTATCCGTGTTGTTAGAGTTTTCAAATATAATTAGGGTTTATATAATTTAATTACCATTTGCTTTAACATTAACAAAAGTCTTGTCACTTAACAGAAATGATGTACAGTATAGAATATAAAGTCATGGTGCAGTGGAAAAAGAATTAATATTGTGTATGACTCCCATGAGCTTGGACGACTGCATCCCTACACTGTAAAAAGTAATGAGTTGAATTTACTTAGAAAAAGTGTGGAAACTGATTGCCTTAAATTTCTTAAGAAAATTAATTCATAATTCTTGAGCTAAAAAAGCTCACTAAAACTTTGTACAGGTAACTCGCATATTTTTTGTATATATAACTACAAAATGAGAGTACTCTGAACTCAACTTGTCAACTAGTTAACCCACCATGAGGGTGTCCAGGCCATTAGTCCAATATACTACTTTATCTTAAGTACTATTTACTCAAGATGTTTAGTTTAGGCACTAAATACTCGTAAAAGTTAACTTAGCACAGAATAGTCAAGTTAAATCTACTAATTTAAATACTTAAGTAAAGTTTACAAGCTTTTCTTGAGTAGATTCAGTGATTACTTTTTACAGTGTACATCTCTGCAATGACTCAAATAACATTAATAAAGTCATCTGGAATGGCAAAGAAAGTATTCTTGCAGGACTCCAAGAGTTCATCAAGATTTTCTGGATCCATCTTTAATGCCTCCTCCTTCCTCTTACCCCAGACATGCTCAATAATGTTCATATCTGGTGACTGGGCTGGCCAATCCTGGAGCACCTTGACCGTCTTTGCTTTCAGGAACTTTGATGTGGAGGCTGAAGTATGAGAAGGAGTGCTATCACCAAACTTGACTGATTTCTATGAGAATATTTGCTCCATGTGGGTTCCAATAGGTCTTCTGCTGTATTTGTGATGATACGTAGGGATGCAGTTCAACAGATGATTCATCAAAAAAATCTACCTTCTGACACTTTTCCAAATGATTAACTAGAAGTCAAGTTATTATTTGTAGTTCTTACAACTGGGATTGACGACAAGAGTTTTGTTAGGTAGTGTATTACTTAAACATACCCAGCAAGCAAAATTCATGTGGCTCAAATCCGGCTCACACCAGACATTTACATATGGCCCACATGCCGCATAGAATGATGACACTTGGGCATCCACTCCTGTTTGTCACATCTGGGCCACAAATAAGCCAAAGCAATACCACATATTAGTCAGAATTCAACCAAATGAACCAGAACTGACCTTATTCTGCTAAAGTTTTCATTATTTGATTTTGATTCTGCCGTTTATGTTGACGTTGTTGATTTGATCACTTTTAGTATCCTTTTTGCAATGTTTGTGAGTTTTGTTCATTTTGTTAATTGTCAACGTTGTTGAAGTTCGTACGCTGATTATTGATGTCTCTGTGAGCAGAAGTTGAACCATGGAATTGTTTAGCTTATGAACCTTAATTATGTGGCATGTGCAAACATGTTATTATGTTACTTTTAAAAATTGATTAAACATTCGTTAACATCAGTGAATTATATTATTTCATCACTGGTTGTGCCTCACTTAATTTTATTGTTTTGTGTTTTTTTTGCTTGTTTTCTTTAATTGGCTTGTTTGCTGTAATGAATAAACTTTTCAAGCAAAGTTCTTAAAAGTTACAGCAGCCCAAAAGAAAATTTATATTAAGAGGTTCAGGTAGGGATGGGCGGATCGATCCTAAAGTATCAATGCTTTCGATACTGGGCAGGTATCGAAAGGATCGATCCTTAAGTAAAAGTATTGATCTTTTGAGTGATCAGAGATTTTGAAATATCTAAATAATTATAGCGCCGCATATTATATAAATATTTACTTAAATAGGAACATGAATGGGAACTATAATATTCTTCCGCTGTATCTCCGCTAATAGGTTAGTGTTATTTCACTACACAGTAGTACAGACACCACACACACACCCAGCACGGGTTGTAAAACTCGAGAGCGGAGCTGTCAACATCATGACTGAACGTAAACAAAGTATAATCTGGAGTTTTCCTAAAAGTAATCAGCTAAACGGAAAAAAATTCAACACTGTTGTTCATAAAAATTGGAAAACTGATTAAAATCAGGAGGCACGAATGAATATTGCAACTTAAATTTAAGATTCAACCTTTAAGTGAAGAAATTCCGTTGTTCAGTCTATTATTTGTCATTATGTATGGTGCTGTTTAGCCAATTACAGTTCTGTAATTTTAATAAATGTAAAAAGGAATTGTGTTTTATTTATTAATAATAATAATAATAATAATAAAGGTGATATATATATTTTTTTAAATATCACTATAAAATATTTCATTCAAGTATTGATAAGTATCAATTTAACTATTGATATCGATATACTTGTCTTGAAACACTTGGTATCGGAAACAATAATATTGGTTTCGCCCATCCCTAGGTTCAGGGCTATGAACCCAACTAAAGCAAACACTTTTCTCCATGATGGTGACTTTAGTCTATGTGGTCCACATATGTTTTAAGATAACTGGGCCACATTTTCCATATCTTCTCTGGGCCACTACAGGCTAACGGCTGCATTAGCCAGAGTTTACTGTGCCGAATATTTGCCAGAAGTGGCCTACATATGTTTTAAAATTACCTGGCCACATTTGCCATATCTTCTCTGGGCCACATTAGGCTCACAGCCGCAAGATCCAGAGCTTATTTTGCCAAATACTTGGCATAAGTGGCACACATATGTCTTAAGATAACTAGGCCACATTTGCGCCTACACGTGTGAGCCACTTTAGGTTTAGAGCCACATTACCTTTAAATGACTATGCCACAGTTTTGCCAACTGTGGCCCACATTTGACCTCCATCATTTGGGCCAAATTTATCATTTTTCACATGGGCCATATTCACATTCAGATTACTTTTTGCCATAAGTGACAAATCTTTGCCTTAAATGACCCATATATGAATTTTAATCTTTCACCCCCCTTTGCCATTGTACAGGTGGGCCACTTCAGACTCACATTAATTTTGTCTGGGCCGAAGGAATACCACCAGTGCTGAATAACTGCCTATAGTGTCCTACATTTGCATACTATCTGAGTAGTCATTTGTGCATTCATACACAGATAAATGTAATCATCAACATATTTGTTTCATGACTAAAAAGCTACATAATGTTTCTCAGCAGTATTTCAAAGCAGCTGAACTCATTATTAGTAGAAAGACTGATAATTCATACAAATGATCTGTCTATCTTCATTGACGCATTAATCTGCACATCAGTAATTTAAATATTCTCTAAAGACCCTTGAATTACACAATGTTATTTAATTTGTTGATGTAAATTCCATAGAAACATTAAGACAGGATGGGGCATATCAAGCAGCCTCTCCCCTTTTTTTTAAATTAGCCAAAGTAATTTTGTTTATAGCACAGCTTGGCCAGAGGCATTGATCTAGTCTAATAGCAATGCTGAGTCTTTTCTCTTAATCTTCTCCATATCATTTTAATGAACGTTTTGTCTGCTGATTTGTTTATATAATCCGCTGTGTGTTATTGTGTCTCTGGACTGGGGCAGACTGTGTGTACAGTAAGTTGCAATGAGTTTCACGTGTCTAACTTGAAAACAGACTTTATTCAGCCCAATGGAAAGCATATTTATACTGGCCGAATGGTTCATCCCCTATATAGTGCACTCCAGTAGGTACCATCCACCATAGTCATTGTGTGAACAAGTGACCGATTTCAGCCACATCTTTGTCTATTTATAATGTAGAGGAGACTTGCTTTAGACTCTAGAGAGAACATTTACTTGGCCAGTGTAATGAAAAGCTGTAGTGCAGTGTGAGGTCATTAAAATTGATATTCCATATTGGCAGAAGTCAAGGGTTGGTTTTGGTTGCTCAAACTTAGTCCTGGAGAGCTGGTGTCCCACAGGGTTTAGTTCCAACTTGACTCAGCACTCCTGCATAGAAGCTTCAAGTACTGTATACCTAGCTAGACACCGACTAGCTTGTTCAGGTATGGTGACCCCTGCTTTTGTGAGCTGTTTGGACAGAACTGTGTGTAGGTATAAAGTGTCCATTGTCATATTGCAGTGATATAAATCCTTTTTAAATCCTCTTTTTAAAATTTACTGACGTTAAAATAGGACCCAAATCCCCGTGATTTTGAGGCCCACCGCAATGTGATGTAGGAGTGCGGATTTCTTCACCCATCAAATTGATCTACAAGCTCCATGTTTCTTTAATAACATGTACTGTATACACATGTCCACAGAACATGTTTTGCAAATAAACTGGGATTAAAATATTTCTCCAAATTTCTGTGTCGTTTTTACTAATCACCATGGCCGCATGGTGTTAGTAAAGGCTAATGTGTGTGTGTGTGTGTGTGTGTGTGTGTACTGCAAATGGCATTTGTGGGACTCATCATTTCAGAAATGCTTGAATAAACTCCACCACAAATTGTCACACCCACGGCTCGTTCCAACTCTCCCAATCATCATCGCTCTCCTCATTAATCCTGCACACCAGGTTCCCCTCATCAACTCTCCCCATATAAACTCTGAGAGCCCAGCCATTCTGGGGGTGGGATCGAAGTTCGACGGTCCCACTCACCTTCTCCTTGATTCCCTGTATTCCAAGGAACTTCCCCCGTTTCTGAGACTGATTAACCCAAGGATGTTCCTTCAAACCTGTGGATGAACACTATCATCAATAAGGGAAGTGACTTAACACTCTGTCTGCTTGAAGCTACAGTATCTGTTTACATCGTAAACACCCCTTCCCTCGCTTAAAAGCGGAGACTTACACTTACCTGCTTAATCTGCTGATTTGTGCGCTACTTGTTTAAATAAATTGATGAAAAGAGATAACCCTCCTTGTCCTCATTGTGTGATCGTGACACAAATTCACATAAATAAAGTAAACCTACTTGGTATTTTTGACTCTCAAGCTGTATTTCAGCTTCATCCAAGTCTGTCACTGTGCTGTTGATCTGATGTAACACATGATGAGAAGCAGACACGTGGTAACGGGGAGCGGGGAGAAGCAGCTCATTTGCATTTAAAGCCACAGGCTACAAAAACAGCTAAAATATTTTCAGACATGAAAATGGGCAGGATCTGGAGGATTTAATAAAATATCTGATGGGTATTTTGAACTGAAACTTCACTGACATATTCTGGAAACACTAAAGGCTTATCTTACATCTTGTAAAAGTGGTAAAATAGGTGCCTTTTAAGTTTTGATTACATAATTCTTATACCTTATAGGTAACATTTAAGCAAACTTATTCACAATAAAAGCATCCCAAAAAGCCATTCACTTGGAAGTAGCAGCTGTTTGTAATAAGATTAGAAATTATTCGGTAACACTTTATATTAACTACACACTATGAATCCAATAATATTAATAATATTGCATTATTCAGGCATATAGTAATGGTTACTCTGTATGTTAATAAATGCTTCATCAACTCAACTTCATCCAGTTTTCTGACCTAATCTAGTGAGGACTATTTATGCTTTATAAATCCCTTATAAATGACAATTTAAAGGCTTAATATCAAATGAACAATAATCTTTGCAATTCAATCTAAATAATAAATTTACTTTAACGTTTAAACATTGCTGAATAACAGGAGTGTCAAAATACAGCATAAAAAACAACAACAATATAATCTATCAATATATTATGATACAACAAGTTATTTAGTGATGTTTAAACTGAACAGTAATTTTATTTTAGATAATGTTGCAAAGATTTATTTTTCATTTTATACAGTTTCATTGTGTACAGTTGAAGTCAGAATTATTAGCCCCACTTTGATTTTTTTCTTTTCTTTTTTAATATTTCCCAAATGATGTTTAACAGAGCAGGGAAATTTTCACAGTATGTCTGATAATATATTTTTTTATTGTCTGGAGAAAGTCTTATTTGTTTTATTTTGGCAAGAATAAAAGCATTTTTAAAAAAAATTTATAAACCATTTTAAGGTCAAAATTATTAGTCCCTTTAGGCTAATTGTTTTCAATAGTCTACAAAACAAGCCATCATTATACAATATCTTGCCCAATTACCCTAACCTGCCTAGTTTAACATATCAGCCTGTAAATGTCACTTTAGGCTTTATAGAAGTGTCTTGAAACAGATCTAGTCAAATATATTATGTTCTGTCATAATGGCAAAGATAAAAGCAATCAGTTATTGGAAATGAGTTATTAAAACTATTATGTTTAGAAATGTGTTGAGAAAATCTTCTCCCAGTTAAACAGAAATTGGGGGAAAAATAAACAGGGGGCTAATTAATCTGACTTCAACTGTATATTCAAATGAATAGAAATTAATAAAGTTGTCTATGTACTTTTTCCCTGTTTATAATATAAGTGGGTCTTTAATAATCATTTATTAGGAATTTATAAAGCATAAATAGTCCTTTTGTTTGTAAATAATGTGATACTTAGTTTAGTAATAAAAAATAAATCTGTAACAAAGTATGAAAACACAATTATTAAGCACATTATGAATGTACTTTTAAGTCAACAATAGAGCATTTTTAGCTGCAGGTACAAATTGCTTACAACCGTTTATTAATGTAGTGTTAATGCTTAACAGATAATGAATTCACTTTTTGCTAATGCTAAATAAATGATTCATAGTGCGTAGTTAATATAAAATGTTACCAATTATTCTTAAGCACTAAAGTTTTTTTTTAGATAAATTTAGCAAACATCTTTAAATAAAACATTTGGGTCCTTTAAACAAATTAAAATTCTAATTGATGCAGCAATGTCCATATATGTTCCTGGAGGGCTAGTCAAGATGTCCTCACCAGACTCACCGGGCAAGAGAGAGAGGGCCAGAGATGGCTGAAGCTAAAATCTGCAGGAAACTGGCAATCCATCCAGGAGTAGTACTGGTCACCACTGATAGTAATGTAACGTACAACAAAGCATAATATCAATTTCAAACTTTCTTCCTGAAAGAGTGCTGTTAAACTCTGTTGATGGAGTGGTTTGAAGAAGTTGGATGTTCAATGACTCATTGTGTCCATCGAGGATGTGTTAGAGTTCTCTAAGCAAATTGCAGGAGCTCCATGTGCGCATGACCTCTCACCTCTATTTCCTTCAGCTAGAAGAGACTCCATACCATAAGTACAGCTCCCTCCATGCTGTTTCTACATTTTCTCCAAGAAATCGCATTAATTCTTCACCATACCCTTGATATAATTTGCTGGTTGATAATAGTCATGAAGCACATCAGTTAAGCTGATGAAAACGGAGGATAATTTGAGTACATCTGGTATAAGTCATTAAATTTGTGTTTTTTTCTTACCTCAGTCTGTTGGTATGAAACATTCAGCAACGTCAGAGAAAAGCTTTGTCCTTTATGTTGTGACAGTCATACTTTTGTGCATTTCCTGTTCGTGTGCCGCCCCTGTGGCCCGCCTGAAGACATTTTCAATCTATTAAAATGTTTCTTCATGCGGCGGACTGCATGACTATCTTCCTCAGGCTTTAAGTAATTATCCCAACCATCTGCCTGCATCTCTGCCACAGATAGGGGGGACCTTGACACCCCTGTGTTCTGCCTTGGAGAACGTCTTCGAGCCCCGGGGACACAATACTTTGTACGCTGCTTCGAAGTCATCGCTTGAGTTACTCACAAGGTCATCAGCAAAAACCGGATGACGGTCTAAATCCAACCCAGGCTCATTATTGATATGTACCTCTTTATACATTTCTGAAAATTGCAAAATACGTCCCAGTTTTTTTACGCAGTTTTTTCACCAGAGGCCGCTGTGTACAGTTTTTCAGATTTAACCTGCTCTTCTTGCGTAAATCCACCTGAGGCCACTGTCGAGGGACTGACTGACTGGTTGACCGATAACCCCACCCACGCCCTTCCCTAAACCCAACCAAAAGTGATTTCAAAAGTACTGGTTGACCCAATCACCCCCTTCCTTAAACCTAACCGTGAGTGCTTTCAAAAGCAATCCAGAAAAAGAAAAGCCCTTGCCTGAATTTTACCACGTTTTTAGATTTTACCACATTCTGTTATTTACTTGATTATTTTATTTTTTCCCCGCTGGACTCAAACCCAGTCATTGCAGTCAGCTCTTGTCAAATCTGGTGACGTATGCGGCGAGCTACTGGCCAAACTGGTAACAGTGGAAAAGCTGTCCACACAGAGGTAAACGGTCAGCTGGTAGCGAAAAAAAAAAAAAAACATGTTTGTGGCATCTTACCACCCTGTCTCATTCGTTTTAAAGACAAAGTTCAGCCATACGTAGCTCTGGCTATACATAATTCTCGCTCTCCAGAAATGTACATAGGGGTACTTTTTCACAATGAGCCTGTGTCGTATAAATCAGGTGATTTTTGAGAATATGTAAGAACTTTGCTTGGTTTTTAAATACAATGTAGCCAAAATATAGTCCTTTGAACATGTACGGTGTGGTCAAGAGCTGTGAGAGCAAAACAAGGCTGGTGGTGCTAGTGCTAACAAAAAAACTGACCACAAGATAGATGGCATCCACAGCGGAATCCTATTCAAGTAATTTCTGAAGAAATTATTATTTAATCATTAAATTAACATTTTTAACACAGTGTACGTGACAGCAATAAAAATATTTAATAGATAGCTCACTAAGGGCGTGTATCCACTAGAGCGTTTTTTTAGCTGAGCGTTATCTGTTGTTGTCAAAAGTAGTACCTCATTTTTTGGCACCTGCAAGGTAAGGAAAAACACAGCTGTCACCACCACCACAACAATTTTTGTTAGAGCAACTGACTGAAAAAATGCTGTGCTGCAAAAAGCTCACAGCTGAGCTTTTTCTGAATTTATGAAAATGGAATCCCTTCCAGTGCATACATTTTGTAACACAGGAAGTCGTGATGACAGCAGAGTTGGGGGTCCAAATGCAGTTTATTAACTCAGAGTCATGCAGGCAATGGTCAAAACAGGAACAAATGAAAATTCCATATCATCGTTGTGCTGACAGGCAAAGAGGTCGATACAACTTGCGAAACAACATAAATGGGGAAACAAGGCAAGGCTAGACAATAGAACACTTTACAATGCTACAGGATAACAAGACTCAAGTCTAATAACAAATGAGGTGCATATATAGTCCATTAAAATCAATGGGAATGAACAGCACCTGTGTGTGTATTAGGGCTGTGCAATTAATCGCAATCGTAAAAAATCACGATTTAAGCACATGCAAATTCTAAATCATATAAGCCTGCAACTTTATCTATTAATTTATTTAGATTTTTGTTCTCGTTCTTGTGCGCATGATTTTAATATGTTAAACAATTAGAGCTGACGCAGCACACCGGACAATTACCGCTAAGCTGAGGGGGAGAAAGATAAAAGTTAACCAATCAGAGCTGTTAAATGGGAGAACCGAATAAGTTGTTTTGATTTACGTCAATATTTATTTATTTTTATGACTGGAATTGACGTTAGTTAATCTTTATTTTTTATGTTGTCTGTTTTTAATACAATCTATTACAGTTTTGTTTATCAAGCAGTTAGTACGACTGTAAACAGTATGTTTTTAAATAGAGTTGAGGTTAGTTCATCAGAAATTATTTTATGTTGCCTGTTTTAAAGACAATTTTACTACAATTTTATTTATTGAACTTAATACTATGCTATTTCATTGTGAAATGTTTTATTATGCACTTCTTGTGCACTGAATACATGTAGAATGTATGTATGTAGCTTGTTTGAAGAAGCAAAAACAGTTGCCAAAATTGCGATTGTGGCAAGGTTAGCGCCGCCCTTTATTTTGTGTTGTATTTGCTGGGGACATCGCTTCTAGCCTATTAGCAATCAGTGTGGGATGCTATAAAACTGTAGCAAGGGATGGTATGTGTCACGAGTCCTGCCCTTTCCGATTGGTCATTTCCTGCCTCGTCATCACTACTCGCCGGTAGGTAGGTGGACTGCAGCTGGCTTGTTTACAGTTCGCATATTTTTTTGTGTGGCTCATGTAATTCGTTTTGTTTAGCGCTACGTCTTGTGGAAACTCCAGTGCTGGTTTGTGTCTAAGGCCGCCCCTTTGCAGGTAACTGACTCGTTTGTGTTTGGGAAAGTTTGACTGTGGTAAAGTGGTGATCCTTCGATTTGTCCCCCCTCCCTTGTAGCCAGCAGTGTGTACGAGATTCACTCGGCAGTACAAAACCGCTTTTAACCCAATGGTTTGTCTATGGTTTATTACATTGAGTGAGCCTGTTCCCCCCTGTGTGTTGGCGTTCCTTTTTGCTCCTTTAATGGGCGAAATTGGGCATCTGATTGCGGTAAGTCATGTTTAAGGTTCATTTTTAGTAGCTTAATTCAGTCGTTTTAATAGTTAATGGGAATTAAACTCTTTTTACAGATCGATAGTGATACGGCTGGGTGCTATTTTGAAAACCTGTAACTACGTGGGAGGTTTCTAACGACGCTGCTGCTTTAGGAGGCTGCTCTCGCGGCGCTTTAGTGTTGGAAAGACTGAGTTTGACTGCTGCTTTAAGAGACAGCTTTAGAAGGCTGCATTCATGGCGTTTTAGTATTTTCAGAGACTGCGTTTGACTACTGCTATTTGAATGCTGTTATTAGTTTTGTTCTATTTTGTTTCCTGTTCTTTTCGTTTGTTTAGATTGTTACAATTTGCTCTTGTAAGTCTTATTGAACGTTGTATTGTTTTTTTGGGTTTTTGTTAAACTTGTTGTCGACTGATATTGAAATCGTATGGTCTTCCTATTGTGCAACTGTTTTGCTTTTCGTGTTGTGATCTTTTTGGTATTGTTCATATGGTTGCCCCATTTTAGTGGAGCGCTGTTGAAAGGTGTTTTTTTTTTTCCCTTGTCAGTATTTCAAACAAAGCACTGTATTTGTGTGTGTGTGTCTCTGGAGTGTTTGTGGTATAAGTGACCTTTTTATTGAAGCTCAAATTAACTGAGTTTTGTGTTGCAGGAGCAGAGCACCTAAGGCAGGGTGGATTTCTGGTGGAGGTCTTTCTTGCACGTGTGCTGTGTGAGTGAGCGTGTGTCACAGGTCTTGGTGGTCTTTGCTGTGGAGGCCTTGTGCCCTTTTTCTCTGCTGTCACGTCTCAGCTCCTGCACTCCAAAATTCAGGTGTTTTAGTATTTGTTGTGTGTGCGTGCATAGTAGATTTTCCAATTGAACATTTTAACGATTTCTAAAGTGTGTGAATATAGATATTTTGTCCATGTTTATGTGCCTTTTTGAGATTTGAATAAAACTGTATTTTTCCTATCCACGTCTTTTGCCATTTACTGGGAACTTACCTGTGCTGCCTTTTTAAAAGTTTAGGTCCCTGGTAATATTCCAGGGTGGCGTAGTCGTTGCTGTCCAACATTAGTAAAAACTTGGTTATGCCACACAAATAAAAATTGCAATCGCAATGTTCGTTCCAAAAATCGCAATATGATTATTTTGTCCATATTGCACAGCCCTAGTGTGTATGTCCAAATTACTGTCAGGACTGGCAGGAGTGATTGGTGCAAAGTATCTTTGTAGTTGTAGTTCATGTTGTGGCCGATGTGTCTGCATAGGCTTAGATCACTGGTGATCATGACGCATTTACTCACTCGTTTTCAGTCATTTTTTTAAGAGGACTAAATTAGTGAACTTATGTAGGGAATTGTTAATGACAGTATAGGGGCAGCTTTTGATGTTGCCCTAGACATGCCAAACACACCACCACATCTGCCTTACCAAGTATGTCTATCATTCACTTTGTTTGCCACATTTATGACCCTTTGCCTGTTTATCGCAACCCAGGCTCATTCTGAAAACATAGTCCTGAGTACGTTTCTGGAGGAATTCGCCAGGTACGTCTTTTTGCACTTTTTGT
Source organism: Danio albolineatus (assembly GCA_903798035.1). NCBI lineage: Eukaryota > Metazoa > Chordata > Actinopteri > Cypriniformes > Danionidae > Danio > Danio albolineatus. The sequence continues at coordinate 1,016,286 of CAIGQQ010015130.1, forward strand.
TTTCGCAAATCCACGAGAGGCCGCTGCGGATGCTTTTTGAGATTTCAAATGTCTCTCGCGAGTGCCGTTCACGCCTGCTGTTCTCGCATAAACCCACCGGAGGCCGCTGTCTGCTGACTGAATGACTGACTGACCCACCCTCCTTAAACCCAACCAAAATTTTATTGATTGACCCACCCACACACTTCCCTAAACCCAACCAACAACTTTCAAAAAAGCAATCTAGAATAAAATAAAAGCCCTCGTCTCATGTTTACCACATTTTCAGACTTAACCACATTCTCATCCTGTTATTTACTGGTTTATTTCATTATTTGGATTCTGTTTTTGTCTTACCTGCTTTCTGAAAGCACTCCTCACCGGACTCGAACCCTGTCATCATGGTCAACACATCTCTGCGTCTTGAGTCCGGCGACGAACATGGCGAGCTAACGAGACAAGCTGGTTGCAGCGGGAAAGTCATCCACACGAGACGAGCAGTCGGCTGGTAAGCGCGAAAAGAAGCGTATCGCTCGTTTAAAAAATAAAACGCAGCCATATGTACCTCTGCCCATGTAATGTGCGGTCTCTAGAAACACTCATGGGACTAGGTTTTCACAATGAGCCTGTGTTGCAACATCTTGACCTTAGTAATGAAAGAAATTGAGCTTTGCTACCACTGCTAGGGACAAAATTGTTTGAATGCAACAAAAACTCAAGCAAAACGGATTAAAAAGGGCCTATTCAAAAATATTGCAAACATTAAATTGAAATGATAAACTATCAAGTGCACTTAGCTTCTCATAATATCATTAAATATTAAATGTCTGCATAAAATGCGTTATTTAATGCGTTGTTTCATTTGTGGGCTCTGCTAAACGGGACGTTAAGAGACTATTAACTACCATTATTCCTTTTACGTTTTACAAATGTCTCATTAAAACATCTATAAACTCATAAAATGGATCAGATTTTCTGAAAACAATCGCAGTAATGCATTAACCTGCAACTTAATTAAATTTTGATCAGTCCTGTCATGGCTATTATTAACTAAAACTAAAGTCACTCACACACATGTACGAACACACACACAGTAAAAAAGTTATAGATAATAAATGAATTAAATATAATAATATAAAGGATTAATTTTATTTAAAACCAAAATCAACCAACTGCTGTAGAAGTAAAATTTAAATGAAACAGAAAATATAAATTTTAACAAAAAGTTCATATGTGATACTAAATTAGCAATGGTCTGTTTTTGTAAAGTCATCCACTTCTCTTCATCGCCTCCTCTCTACACCTCAGCCTATTGCATAAACAGTCCCAAAAACACCAACCTGAATGCATGACTAATTCATTTTTATTGTGTTATGATAAGCATTTAGCTATACGAGAGGTTTACATAATGTAAAAGGAAGCACTGGAGCATAAAAACGGCCTTTATGAGTGCAAGTGGGAGGACTTTAGCCATAGTTTGACTACAATGGACATATGTTGTTGAAAATGTTCCAGTTCTGTGCTAAATTGATACATGGTGTGTATCTCCATCAGAATCCATTGTGAATAATTAAACGGTGATTTCATATTTGCTTCTCAGGTACAGTTAGCCCATTTTTACCTTGAATAATGATTATATCACATTAATGTGATTAATTATTGAAACTTCTGAATAATTTCTCTCTGACAGATACTTCATGGAAACATTAGTTTAATAAAACCACAATAATTATTCACAACTGCACGGTTCACTGTGAACGTACACCAGAAAAGACATTGTGTTCTTGTGTAAAATCCACTTGGCCTACAAAACATAAGTACCGCAAACCCAACAGAAATGGTCTCTAAGCTGTGGGCTATTATGTGGTTCTCTATTGTGATTGAAGTGTTTGCACTCAATAAAGGGCTTTATAAATGTTTACCCCTCTAAGCAGAGAGAAAGAGTTCTGTTTCCTTAGAAAAGCGTGGTCTTCCACAGAAAACACAGGTGTCAGTCTCCCTTTCCCGAGGCTATGTCTACAACAGCAAACCAGTGAAGCACAGAAAACCGGGTGAGTGACTTCTGAAACAGCCGGAACTGACTAGTAATGGAAACTAAGCAATGATCAAAGCATTCAGTGTTTATGCAAAGCATTTTAAAGATATTTAAAATTGCTAATGTGCAAGATGGCCTCACAAGTAGTGTGAGCAGATTGAATGTGAAAGCCTTGCATGCAGGTCAATGTCAAAATGAAATTGATGGATTAACCCATTCAGGCCCTGCATTTAAATGGACATCACATGTCATGTGATGGGTATTTGGGGGGTTCTGAAGCATTTTACCAAAGTTAAATACATTTAAATGTAGATTATATTTAACTTTTGTCATCTAATCAAAGGCAGTAAAGGTCTGCCTGTTACATATACGCAGAAGTAAGCAACATTTCAAGGGTTTTATTCACATTTATTCAACCCAGGCTCATTCTGAAAACATAGCCCTATTTACACATCTGGAGAGCGGCAAATACGTCCCAGGAGCTATGTTTTTGGCAGTTTTTGTTTTTGCGAATCCACCAGAGGCCGCTGTGTATGCTTTTTGAGATCTCAAATTTCTCTCACGACTGCTCTTCTTGCGTAAATCCACCAGAGGCTGCTGATGACTGACTGACTGACTGACTGACCAACTGACCGATAGCCCTACCCACCACCTTCCGTAAACTCAACAGATAATGTTTTAAAAGGCACCAACTGACCAGCGCCCACCCACTTCCCTAAACCCAACCAACAGTGTTTTAAAAAGCAATCCAGAAAAAGAAAGGTCCCCTGATTTTTAACACATTTTTAGAAATTACCACATGCTCACCCTATTATTTACTTGTTTATTATTATTATTATTATTATTATTATTATTATTATTATTATTATTGTTATTATTATTATTTTGGCTTTTGTTTTTGTCTTACATTGCTTTCTAGAACCATTTTTCACCAAACCCCATCATCACAGTCAAGTCCTCTCTGCGTTTCAAGTCTGCCAACATATGTTGCGAGCAACTAGACAATCTGGTAACATTGGGAAAGCCACCCATTGGGGGGTAATCAGTCAGCTGCTATCGCAAAAAGAAACAGCGTCATACCATCCCATAGCATTAATTTTAAAGACAAAATGCAGCCATACGTACTTCTGGCAACATTATTCGCGATCTCCAGAAATGTATATAGGGCTACATTTTCAGAATAATGTTGCATTTATTGATGTTTGACACTATTTCATAGATTGTATAGAAAAAAAGAAATGATTGCATTTACTAATTAAAGTTAATTAATAAATTAATCGATTGTGTAAGTGCAATACAACAGAATGCATATGTCTGCTCATTATAATGGACAATGGATTCTAATATTGTGCAATCTATAAAAACCCTCAAAATTAAACTTAAATGTTACACAGCAACATTCAGAAGAAACTTCACGTAAAGACCAACTATTTATATAAATTTATTTTTTATTTATTGTTGCTATATTGAACAACTTTCGCAGTTTTGACCTGATCTTGATTGAAATGGACAAAAAAATCTAAGTTAAAGCCTTTTAAAAACAGAGAAAATGTACTTTTAAACTTTTTCTGAAACTTGGAACCTAATTCAGGTCTGCAGGGGTTAATTAGTTTAGAGAATAGTCACAAAGTGTTCATCTAAGTTACTTCATATGTACATTGTTGTACCTTGACGTTTAAAGTTTTAAAAGTGTGGGCTTATGTGCATGTACCTTTTTAACACACGTCAACTGATTCCTCCCTCCAGCATGAATAGCTGTATCTTCATGTCTCCTGCATTGACACGCTAAAGCGGAGAGGAGCAGAGAAGGTGAGTCATGTCTCATTATTCTCAAGAATGCAACTTCAAAGCTGCCATGGCAGACAATACATTATAACCTTTATTCAACAGCCATTCAGCAGAGCCGACTCACATCTCAAGGCGTTACTCATCAAGTGCAATCTAAAAATTGATAATAATCATAAGTATATATGAGAGGCAAGTACTGGGGCTTTTCAAAATGTTCATGTCTGTCTTGTAGTCAGTGATACGAACAAATGACCTCAGCCAACCCGTCAGTAAACATTTTATATTCGTAGTGTTAAATCATGTTACTTTTCTGAGGTTGAAATGTGATTCATAATTTATTTGATTTTATGCCAAAGTAATTGCAAACAATAATTTTCATTTCAAACGCAAATGTGTCACTGAACAGATGACCTTTAAGCATTTTGGACAAAAATGTATACAATTTGTTTAGATTTAAAAGGAACTTTCAGGCCTGCACAACTACTGCCCAACAGCAGCTGGTGCCTGTGCTCTCTGTTCCTCCATATTCACCAGTAATCAGCTTCATAACCAAATCCTGTATCATGCCCTATATAAAGACTTCTACACTATATAGTATGATAAAAACAGTATGCAAGATGAGTAGTAATATCTGAATTCATAGCATGCAAAAAACAATATGCGAGAGGTACCCAGATGACCTACTACTTCCAGCGAAGTTCTGAAGTGCGCATCTGATAGATGCTAAACTATCCCATAATTCAACTGTAGGTTACTGTACGTGATAATGACCAAAGGCAGATGTAGTACGTTTGAGTTCCATTCATTAGAGGTGTGAACCTACACTAATCTCATGGTTCCGTTCAGGTTACGATCATCATGCCATAGATTCAGTGCAATTCGATATCTCGGTGCATTGATGATGCTTTCCATACTCCATTTACTTCACAGCCCGACAATTCTTGTATAAAAAATTAGAAATATATTTATATATTATTTGTAATACAATTTTGTTCTTTAATACAAGCAGTCAGATATTAAAAACTCAAGTACATGCACAGAACGACATGAGCATTTACAGCAAATAAACAAATATAAATATGCGCCAGTTTTCTGAGCGTTGTCAAGCGAGTTCACCCCTATGATTGGTCACATGCTCAACAGAAAGGGCAGTGATTGGCTCTAACACTCTGGTGCTGCTCACCAATAAGTGACCCTGATAAACGGCAGCGGCGATCACAGCTGATAGACGCGGTGGAGAAAACTCTGCAGACACGCGCTCGTGTCTGTATTCAGAGGTATCGCTGTAACAGCCGAAAGAAGAGGAAAAGTTACCTCACGCCAGCACGTCGAATGATCACAGTAAGAGTGAGAGAAAGGCAGGAATGGAGTTTACTTTCATTTCTCCACAGCAGTGAAATAGGGACTTCTGCTGTAACCGTGTTAGTGAAAGACTGTCCAGTGCACAGTTTCTGCATTAAGTAGTTGGAGCATTTTAATTATTATCGATCACCTTCCTCGCCATAGTAAGCTACTGCAATATAGCGCATACTGTATGAGATAAATGACTTCAGCACATAACCGGTTATGATCTATTACTGACCCGATACCGACTTTTCCATTTCTGTATTGCAATGCACTAAAGAAACAATTAATTTTGACATACCTACTCACTTAAAAAAGTTGGGTTAATAATAACCCAACAGGTAACCCAAGGATAGGTTAATTTGGCACTGACCTTATGTTGGGTTATTTTTAACCCAATCCATTGGGTTGTTAAGTTTAACCCAACAATTTGGGTTACAAAATAACTAATTTGTTGGGTTATTTTGACAAGTGGCTTAACCACTAAATAATAATATATTATTAATATTTATAATATTATTTTATTATTATAATAGTAGTAGTCGTCATCTTTATATGTGAACACAAAAACACAGCTTCTAATACATTGGCAATGCTTTATTTAAATCCATGAATTTAGTGCCACTCCTCCCACAATAACAACCGCCTGAGAGCAGTTTAGTTCATCCCTAAGCAGCAGGACAAATGGGTTCTGTCTCTGTTGCTGCTCCTCCTCTAAGACCTGAATGAAATACAAGTATACACACACATGAATTACATAATGTGCAAATTTTATTGTCATAAATATTGCACCTAGAAGTCGCAAATCAACAAATTCTTCAACAATTCTTCATACAATCTGTATGGCAGTGGATAGCTGGCAGAGTTGTTAAAGCACCATCTCCAAAGCGGGATCTCCAAGGCTCTCTTTATATCAAACAGAAAAAAACACAATAATTAAACTCAATACAAGCCCCTTATATCAAAGGTGAAATGCTACAAATTGTGACTAAAACAGAGCTGTTATACAGGATTCTCACCAGATGACACGTTTGCTTGAACTGGTAGATCCAAGGTTCTCTTCTCTTTTTTGCAATATGAGAGAATTCGCAGTGATGCATCTCCCCAAACCTTAAAAACTTTATATTTGGTGTTTGGGTATAAAATACCAGTCCTGAGCCATCTATAAATAAATAAACAAAAACAGCACTTAAATCCATGCCACACAAACAGTACACTGGATTTATTAAAAGGGATATTTTACACAAAAATGGAAATTCTGTCATCATTAATTCACCCTCCCCTTGCTCTAAATCTCTCCTCAGGTAAACACAAAACATGATATTTTGAACAATATAGGTAACTAAACCATTCTTGGTCCACAGTGAGAAACACCCATACACTCATTCACACTCGTACACTACGACCAATTTAGTTTAATAAATTTACCTACTGTATACTGTGTGTGTTTGGACTGTGGGGGACATGCAAACTCCACACAGCAATGCCAACTGACCCAGCTCCAGGACATGATGGATTTGCCTCTGCTGCTCCTACTCCTCCATTTACCAAATGATGTTTGCTTCAACCTTAAAAAGAAATTTTAAATTGTAAATTTGAACATGTATGCAGGACCAAATAACAAAAAATTTAGCAATGGAGAAATGATAACTGGAAGGCTATTAATATAAATAGTTTAATGTCTGTAATATCTCAATTTATTTGGTAAACTGTTCCAGGACTTCAGAAATTTCTGAACTGTGCTTAGACTCTACACTGTAAAAAATGTCCGTGATTTTAACAGTATAAGTCTGTATAATCTACGGTGAAAATTTGTAGAATGATTAACAGCTCATTTCCGTATAAAATACGGAAAATAACTGTAAAAGATCAAACCTTTGTTTCCGAGAAAGTAGGCAGAGTGTCTGAAATCTCACCATACACCCTCATTCACTAGTCTCTAACTTAGTCAGTTAGTTTAGTTCACTATAGAAAGTGATTGACCACAAATGACTGATGAACAGCTGCTGTTAACAAGCACAATCACTGAAGGAATAAGAAATTGAAGGAATAAATAAAACTACACACACAGCCTCACACCAAACCAACTGAATTAAAACAGAGGATTAAACAACTTCATTAAATAACAGCATTGCCATCTTCACTGATTACAGTTTGACTTCATTTCTGTCATATCTGCAAGAATATTTGAGAATTCACAGAGGTTTATATTTTTTTATTGAGAATATTTCATTTGACCTCACCATCGTGGAGATCAGAAGCTGCTTTAGTTGGGCTCTTGAACCGTTACCATTTTATTTTAATGTTTCTTTGACTGTTATAACTGTGTTTCTAAAATTCATCGGTTATGGCAAAAAAAAAAAAAAGAAGTCTTGAGAAAAATAATATACTAAATGTTATTAATTGTTACAGATGTAGTGCCAAGTATTTTGTAAGTTAGTTCATTAAAATATTGAACAATATTTTATCGTTGTTTGATATGATACTGCAGCTTTACATGGAGGGTCTACAAACAATTAGAAAGGAAATAATAGAAATTAATAATCAGAGTGTCATGCACAAAACTTTGAAAACCCCTGCAGAACGTTAAGACACACAGACATCAAGAATCAGGATATGAACCTCAACCATGGTTGCTAAAAAGAAAAATCTGCATGATTCATTCATGCCGCAATGCATACTGGGTGCCAGCATAGTGCAAAACTCCCAGCATGCATTGCAGCATGATTAAATTATGCAGCGTTATGTTCTTAAAATTACTTTCTTTGCCTTTATTTTATTTTGTTTTAGGGGTGTAATATTTCAGTAGATTGTTTTGTATTGTTCTGGGTTGTTTTTTATTTTGTCACCATTATTGAGATTCAAAGACTAATTGTTGATGTCTGTGTGTTTTTCAGTTCAGCCATAGTTCAAACTTTCTCATTATGAGTTGAGTATTTAGACCTATTAAACAGTCAATGATTTCTGAAGCTCCGGTGGTTTCATTAATGTATGTTATTAATTTCTCACACACAACTAACAAGATACTGAACGAGTTAACAAGCAGGCGAGAGTAGCTTTAATGTCATAGTTAATCTTAGACTTATTCTTATAGTTTTTTTTTCTTTTCTTGTCTGGCTTTTCATGCTATAAAATAGTGTGATCAATACAACAAATTATAACAACCAATTACAAACTAATGGTATAATAAGAAGTTGAAGAGCTCAACTAAAGCAGACACTGACCTCCATCATGGTGACTTCAAATGAACAATAATTTAATTAAGAACTTTTGTTCACGACAGAAAAAAAGTCAAATGTCAGTAATAAGTGAAGCTCCCGATGTTTGTGATGTTGTTTAATGATTTCTGCTGAGATCTTGAGAAATAATTGTTTTATTGTGTAATTTGTTTTATTTTTATTAATCATTATTTTTATTTAGAGTTTAACTTTCAGTTGATTTCATCCTTGGTTTTGACTGTGATTTGTATTATTTGGTCTTGTTTTTCTTTCCTTCAGTGAGTCTGCTTATTAACAGCTGTTCATCAACAATTCTCAATCCTCATTTAATTAGATACTCATTTATCTCATTAACGTCATCACTGCCTGAGTGTTCAACCCTCTGTAGTGAGGACATTAGGGAGGATTTTGCTCTGGGATTTGAGGGGTTAAATGTGTTCGATGAAAAATGCACAATGTGGAATGTATTTTTCACGGAAATATTCTGTAAATTGAATTTACGACCGTAAAATGTTAAAAACAGTAGATTACTGGCAACCACAGCTGCCGGTATTTTACCGTAAAATCAAGAAAGTACTGTAAAACATTTTTTGTGTCACCATTGTGGAGGATAGTAGCATCTGTGTGCAAGTCCAAGATGAACTCAAAGAACTCAAACTGTGGAGTTATTAATGCATTAAAAATCTGTTTGCTAATTGCAGTCACACACGAATACATTAATGAATTTAATACTAAGCTACGTTTTTGTGAACTGAAAATTGTATCAGTTCATGAAATACGGTTATTGTCTGTGAATTTAAACAGTTCTATAAAACTTCCGTATTTTTTACGGAAAACTCCTGGCAACCACAGCTGCTGGTATTTTTCCGTAAATTTATTTATTTATTTATTTTTTAACAGTGTATCAGTCATCTGTACTTACCTGTGGCCTCTTGCCTGATATAGAGTCTAATACCAAATTCACACTCATATAAGGGACAGAAGCACTTCTGAAAGAGGCACTTGTGTCTTTACACACTGCCAGTGCTGTTCAGAGAGGTATAAATGCATTTACAGAAGAATTACAAATGTATAATTTGATTTTAAGAAATATTGTGATGTAAAGACACCTTTACAATATACGATATTGCTTAAGTGTGCCTATCGGTGCATTTTTTCATCATGTAAATATTACAAAATACAGAGCTGTTGTTTTCTCACCTTTCAACAAGATTATTGAAGAGGTCCAAAGCTCGCTCTGTCCAGCGCAACCTACAGTGAACAAACAAAAAGAAAAGATTAAAGCACAAATTAACGTGAGCTGACAGACAACATTTATTAGTTCAGTCGTCACAGCATCACTAAAATCTCACCTGACTTGAAAACGGTGCAAGGCCAATGTATGTTTAAGGGCTTTGTATTATTATAATACAAAGCTAACAGATGTTACAATTCTTTATATATATATAATTGTTGTAAGACATATTATCCATTTCTATTAGCATCTAACATTATCAGGGTGTGGTTTCATCCCTACAGGTTTGTATAAGATGTAGGGAAAATGCAATTTTCAGGGCCTTTAATACAGTACAGACATACAGTAATAATAACATTTAACTGTCAATAGTTAATAATCAAGTACCTACCTTGAAATGGACAACGAATCCTCTTCTGATTAAATATGATATAGCAAGCTTCTGCTCTGCTCTTCTTCTTGGCTACAGAATGAAATGTTGCGATCGATTCAGCGCCCTCTAGCGGCGAATAATAACCAATAATAAAATGCTCCGATTCCATACTTTTGGGGAAAACCAGCAACTTCCTGAATAAAATGTAGCATATTTATATGTCTATATTAGCATTTAGATGTTACACTATAATTTGCTAGCGAAAGGACAATGTTTTTAATAAAAAGACAACATACCAAGACTGGACGCGACTCCAGGTCTCCGCTGGGTCCTAAAGGCTAGAATGCCGGCGGAATACCTTAAATATGTGTATCAGTTCCTTCAACAGCTGTAGAGATAAACCCGGGAGGAAGAGAAAGCATTTTTATCCGCAGATAGATCGGCTATGAAGCGCGCGTTTGCCTCATCACTAATTAAGAGTCCAGGTGAAACGGATATAAAAAACCACGTATGGCACAGTTGAGAGGCACTTTAATTAAGAAAAAAACAATATTACGGCGTTAGAGCCTAAATACACTTTATAACGCAAAACAACATCACGTACGCATAGCTGTTCTGTGTCAGTTACATCAGTTGACTGTTGAAATTCAAAACTCTTAACCCAACTGGTTGAGTTATTAAATAAATAACCCAATAAAAGGTTAAAAATAACCCAACAAAGCACCAAATATTTTTAACTCAACTATTGGGTTAAATAAATAACCCAACGTTTTTTAGAGTGTACCATTAATACTACTCACATTCATACTGTATAGAATGTACTTTGATAGTAAATTCAAATCCAAATGTAGTACATAATGAAGTAGTAGGCGATTTCAGATGCAGAGAGAGTTTTGCCTTGTACTATGTTCAATCCTAAACCTATTATCCAAGCTGTGTTGACTAGTGATTTCAGGTAATGACTTTCCAGTTCTGCTCTGTGCTACCCTTATAAAAGTGTCCTTGTTTTGGGACCATTGTGTCAGTTTTTTTAAAAGTCGTTCCTTTTTTGGAAGCTCTGTTTTCATATTTTGTTTTGTTTTGTGTTGTATATTTTTTGGCTGTAAAACTGTTAGGGAGTTCTGCTCATTATCTTTTGTTGTTGTACTTTTAAACCTGATACCAGTACATTTTTGTTATATTTTTCAAACCTTGTGGACTCCCTTGTGCTACTACTCTGCACATGGGCCTACCGACTGAAAAGCTTACTCTCTCAAAGACAGCCTAAAGCTGCACCAAGAACCTAGATTCAATCCCCCCTAAGACCAGATCATTACAGCAGGACAGAACCACAGATACAGGCCCAGCAGAGGAGTCAGCTTTAGCCACAAATGTTGAACGCATTCTTGCCACCTTGGAGCAATCCACCACCATTCAGCGGCATGATCAGGCCTTGGTTGAGAAGTCTTGAATCCTCACTCTCAACCTGTTAATACCCAGGCTGCTGCTACACAGCCAGCTCTATTGCCCACAATTTAACCCAAGCTGCCAGCTCCTCAGCGCTGTGATGAAAGTTCTGAGGACTGTAGGGGATTCATGATTCAGTGTACCCTAATTTTTTTAATTGCAACCTAGCTGTTTTCCAACCTATACTATTAGAATGCTCATGGACAAGGCTTTGGACTGGGCCTCAGCTTGATGGGACCTAAATTTCTCTATTACCTCTGACATCCAGAGCTTTCTAGCTGAAAAGAAACGGTTGTTTTCTCAGCCAACCAACTGTGGAAAGGCTGGCCGTTGACCACCAAGGCTATCTTCGGGTTCCTGTAGTGCTGCAGAGTTTGCCATTGAGTTCCACACACTGACAAATTTTTCACAATGACTTGTCCTCAAAGCTCAAGGATGAGCTGGTCTATAGAGATTCCCCCTCATTGACCTGGTGATTTGAGTAGACCTTCACCTTAAGGAATGGCAGTCTGGGAGACTACTGGAGACACACATAGCCAGCCTTGACTATGACCCCTTTCCCTTACTTGACCCTGAGAAACCTGTACAGCTAGGAGCTACACAAATATCCACTGTAGAAAACAATTGACGTATGAGAAAGAAATGCTGCATTTATTTTGGGAATCCAGGCCACATCAGAGCATTTTGTCCAGAGCTGTCGAGAAAAGCCAAGTCTTGCCCTTCTACAAGCCTGACCATGCGGGAAACCATTGTCATTTACCAACACCTCCATCCAATTGGAGCATTTACCAGCTCTGGAGCAACAGGTACTTTTATAGATGAAAAGTATGTCCATGATCTTTCTCCTGATATTTTTCTACTCCTAGTCCTTCTCAGGATTTCAAATGTTGATGGAAGTCCTCTAGGCTCAGGCTACATCGGTGCACGAGGGCTGGAGATCATCATGCAATCTTCCAATATAAAATCATTGATTGACTTGTCTAAAGGAATGGTGTTGAGCCGGGGTGTCATGGCTTCCATCTGGATAGCAAAGCTGTACCCAAATGCCAAGTGCCACATTTATAGTCCACTCTATAGGACCACTCTTTCCCAGAGACCCAGCTAGAATCAACTATTTTCACTGCTTTTCCACTTGCTTGACAAAGTGAGTAGGTGGTCTACTCAAAATTATAAGCTATTTTAGAAAAGCAAATTGTAGTTTTAAGGTAATGACTTCATAATTTATGAAATCTGAATAGATACTTTGATATAAATATGATGTGTGAAATTTAATTCAGTACAGTCCAAGAGTCATGTCACGATCATCAGCGATCCAGCCTGTGCAGATCGCTGGTAAACACACACATCTCATGAACTACAAATCTGCTTGCAAATGGACTACAGATCCAGTCATGCAACACACACAAACAGCTGCTCCAAGTCACCATTTGAATACACTCCCACAGCTGATGCTGCTCATGAACTGATTACAATTCAATTCAATTCACTTTTATTTGTGTAGCGCTTTTACAATGTAGATTGTGCCAAAGCAGCTTCACATAGAAGGTTATAGTAAGTTGAAACAGTGTCAGTCCAGTTTTTAGTGTTGGAGTTCAGTTCAGTTTAGTGTGGTTTAATATTCACTACTGAGAGTCCAAACACTGAAGAGTCATCCATCGGTGCGCAGCTCTACAAGTCCCGAACCATGCGAGCCAGTGGCGACAGCGGCGAGGAAAAAAACTTCACCAATTGGCGAAATCGAAGAATAAAAAAAAAACCACTTGAGAGGATCCACGCTCAGTTGGGCACAACCATTTCTCCTATGGCAAGGTGTCTTGTGCTGAGCTGCAGTCTAGGCACCGGAGACTGGAGAATTACCTGGAGATTACCTGTACTATAATATCACCACACAAGCACACAGTCATTGCTGAGTCTTGTTTACTGTTAAGTAACACTACAACGTGTTTTCCTTTTCCAAAAAAACATGTCTTTCTGTGGTTTTGATCCTTGCCTTATGTATTTGTATATTCCTGTCTGCTGCCTGCCTCTAATCTTCTGCCTGCCCATTGACTACGATTCTGGATTGCCTGTATACATCAGTTTGCACCTGTGTTGACCACTGCTTACTTGACCTCGCTAATAAACCTGCATTTGGATCCGCACCTCTGTTGTCAGTGTCACTTCCCTGTGTTACCAATCAGATAATCCAGCCTGATCTCACGAGAAAACGTAAGCATTTTACGTTTTGCCAGTTTAGTGGCTAATTCATACGAAATTCGTACGAGTTCAGTTGTACGAAAATGTACGATTTTAAAAAGGAGGCGTGGCACTCAACCCTACCCCTAAACCCTACCGTCATTGGTTGATGAGCAAATCGTACTAAATTGTACAAATTAGATGTACTAAATTGTACGAATTCATATGAATTAGCCACTAAATAAAAAGTTACGAATTGCCGTGAGATAGCGTTGGATGATCAGCTATAGCCATTCTAGTCCTTATAAATTTCTGGTAGTTTCATTGTGTTAAATTATAATAGGGTGAAACAAAGGCAAAACTATCAATAATGAGCACCTATAAATGCAATACAATGCAATCATTTTTATTGAAAACGAAAAAAGTAGCGTTGCTGGACCCATCCCCAGTGAAATTCCTGGAATCATAGGGTGTTCTGGGTCTTTCACCTCCATACACCCTCCTCCAGGTGACCCAGTACTGAATACTCCATACCTCTCCTCTTTTTAAGTGAAGTTTATTTATAAACTTATTTCGAGAGGATCACGTGCAGATTATTCATTATCCAATTTATGATTCACCAATCAGATGATTCCTAAGCCACTATAAATACCCTAAGTTCCATATCACAGCCATCTTCGTTTTGAAGAATCCCCCTTCCACCCCTACTCCTCCTCCTTTCCTAGATGGGTGGCACGGTGGCCCAGTGGTTAGCACTGTTGCCTCACAGCAAGAACATCACTGGTTCTAGTCCCTACCAAGCCAGCTGATGTTTCTGTGTGGAGTTTACACATTCTCCCTGTGCTCACGTGGGTTTCCCCTGTGTTCCCCGGTTTCCTCCCACTGTCCAAAAACATGCAGCTTAAGTTAATTGACTAATACAAATCGGCACCATAGACATGCTCCCAGTAAGTAGTTATCTTTTCATAGCAATAACTATCCGTTTATTAGCTACCTGCAGGGGAGTTCTCGAGATCTACCTGAGCTCAAACTCTCCTCTCGCCTTGCGAACGGGAGGGACCCTTGGGCTCGAGGATCTTATGAGCTCAGGGCTCTCATCCGGAACAGCATGCCAAACAAGCTTTATAATCAATCATCAGCTAAGTGTGAACTCTTGAAGCTGTAGCTGCTGCTTCCCCAGTGCTGTGTGTAGCTACCCTCCTGCTCATACCCTTAATGTCATTGCTCTGTAGGCATTTGCCAAGGAACGTGCTTCAAACCCCCAACAACCAACTTCAACTGAAATGCACCTCACTATTCATAATCGCTGATGAGTCCTTCATACTTGGAGAGCTTCCGTTCAAAAGCTTTTTCCAAGTAACCTTTCCAAGGGACAGTCAGTTCCAGCAGAACAGCTTGTAACAGCTTGTCACCACTGTCATTGTTGCAGTGTTTATTTTTTTTATTCATTGAAGACCACAGCACATATTTATATGTTCATCTAAATGTCAGTCAGTAGTATGGACAGTGTCTGGGTGTTTGTTATCAGAGTATGACTGAAGGGATACTTACCACAACTTTTGACTTAAAATAAATCAAACAAAAATGAGTTGTGGGTACATCAGGGTATAGCAATTACTCACACTCAAGTGGTGCTAAACTTTTATAAATTTCCATCTTCTTGTTGAACGCAAAACAAAACATTCTGAAGAAGGCTATATCCCAACATTCATAGTAGGAACAATTACAGCGGCTACAAAGTCAACGACTGCTTTTTTCTATCATTCTCTGATATTTCTGAAGAAAGAAACTCAAACTGCTTTGGAATAAGTGGGGGATGAGTAAATGAGGGCACATTTTTAATTTTGGGTGAACTTTTCCTTCAAGAGTATAAATACGCCAAGATGTTATGGTTATTGTGACATATTGTTTCCCATTTCTTTCCCGGCTTTATATTGCTGTCTACCAAGTGGTTCAATAAGTAAAAATAAAAGAAAACAGTATACGTGGTACAGTATAAGATGAATTAGGACGCATCATTAAATAGCATGTATATAAATATCATGAGAGAAAGTCTCAGTACTTCTTCTTCACCTATAATAAAAAGTGTTGCAGATTTATGCCATCAATACCAAGCACATAAACACTGCCATATATATATATATATATATATATATATATATATATATATATATATATATATATATAATTTTTTTTATTACTATATATCTCTCTGAGAGTTGTGATTACAGAAATCACATTTCACATTTCAATACAGATTTCGTGCATCTGTATGTGTATTGCAACCAAGATAACCTACTTGAAATTATACTACACTAAAAACTGTAGTGTTTTTGAACCATACTTTAGTAAAGTGCATTTTGCTGTATGTATTATAGCACTCACAACTCTTTGTTAATGAATGCCCCAACATACTGCAGTATTGACTACAGAGAACTGATAAACTGTAATAAATATTTTCTTTAAATTTTCTTTGACTTGTATTTTACTGCAGACAATGCAACAAACAATA
Source organism: Danio albolineatus (assembly GCA_903798035.1). NCBI lineage: Eukaryota > Metazoa > Chordata > Actinopteri > Cypriniformes > Danionidae > Danio > Danio albolineatus. The sequence continues at coordinate 1,032,390 of CAIGQQ010015130.1, forward strand.
TTTAATGTGTTCCAAAATGAACAAGGATTCCACGTTTGGTTCTTGCAAGACATTTTAGAAAAAAGTTGTAACAGTAAAGCATTTACCACTTTGTAATTTTGCCATTCATTTTTACAAAACTAACAGTAAAAGACATTTAGGAACTGAAGACACCAAGTGATGAAGTGTTTCATGTGTAATTTTGTCCCAATCCTCCCTAACAAGTCCTAAGGTAGTCAACAGTACAGGGTCTTTGTTGTCGCATTTTGTGCTTCAAAATATTCCACACATTCTCTATTGGAGACAGGTCAGGACTGCAGGCAGGCCAGTCAAGTGACTCTATCCTCTTAAAATCCTCTATCCTCTTCAAATCACATCATTATTTAACCAATTTACCTGATTACTAGCCCTAAATTGCTCCTGTCCCAACTTTTTTGGAATGTGTTGCAGGTCTGAATGATAGGAAAGGATGTATATTGACAAATGAAATGAAGTTGACCAGACAAACATGAAATATTTTGTGTAGGATTTGGGGTTGTAGTACACTTTATGTTTCACTACAGTAAACTGCGGTGCATTTTAGTATTTTATACCCTATAGTTTGTCGTTTGTTTATATAACTACAGTTGTTGTGTTACCAACTGTAAAGCCACCACAACAGATTAACTTTTATTAAGTACTTTAATATTAGTATGTTTCAAAAACACTATAGTGTTTAAATTATTATAGTATATCATCACGTGGGTAGAATACAGCTGCATTGTGAGACATGACACTGAGACATTAACAACTTCTGGCCTGGCACACATTATATAGCTGTCCTTTTTGCAGATTCGTAGAAATGGGCATATTTTCGACAATATTACTTTCTGTAGATTTTAATTCTAAGAACAAGGTTTCCAATTTTAAGTTAATTGCTGTCATGTGAATGTATCATAAACCTTAAGTGATTAAAACACCGTAACATAAATGCTGGACAGATACAAGAATTTATGTAACCTTAGTTATCAATATTAGACTGCAAAAAAATAAAATGGCTTAACATTCTGAGTGCAAATGTTATGGGGAAATTAATTGCTTTTTTTGATATCAGAGAAGTTGAAGCAGAGAATTTTACTATAGGGAGAAGTTTTGTCTCCCGCTGAAAACTGTTAGGTAATTTAAAGGCTGTCATTTGTCTATCCTTCATCATCTGAAGCTCTGCAATGGCACCTCTTTGGTGAGGGAGCCAAGAACAGATTTTACAGCACTCCTCATACATATTCATTAAGAAAAGGGGAAAAGGGAGAGAAAGGGTTTAGTCATCTAGCAAGCCTTGCAATTACACATTTTAACATGAATAGAGCCATTCTCACAGACGATATTCAGAGCAATCATTCCTAATAGGAGAATATGCAAATGATTCTATTTGACATTTTCCTTTATCGCATATTTTTCAAGATAATGTTCGTTCAAAATCTTTTCTCTTTAAGCAAAGTCAGCCAAATAATTATATTTTTGGTTTCAAAAAATGATACCCCAGGTTTAACCAGCTGACCCAGTGGTCCTAAAATATTAATGATATTACATAAACAGTGTTAATGGCAGGTTCATGTTCAGCTTGTTTTTACTTGAGCTTAAAAAGCAATAATTAATAAGCATTTGGTCGGTCGGCCTTCTGAAATGTCAATGTTGATCAAGGTGTCTTGTAGACATTTAAAGGTTTTATGATTTAATTCAATTTATATCTGAAATGTCATGCATGGTTTGTTTTGGTGCTAAAGGAATTTGAGATTGATACCTTGGTTATTGTACAACAGAAACTTGTACAGCAGAATTAAGGAAAAAAACTGCATTGGATAATATTTTGTGAGTGGCGGCATGGTGGCTTGGTGGTTAGCACTGTCACCTCACAGCGAGAAGGTCGTTGGTTCAAGTTCCGGCTGGGCCAGTTGGCATTTCTGTGTGGAGTTTGCTTGTTCTCCGCATGTTCACATAGGTTTCCTCCGGGTGCTCCAGTTTCCCCCACAGTCCATAAACATGAGTTATAAATTAATTGGATAAGCTAAATTGGCTGTAGTGTCTGCTGCATAAAATATATGCCAGAATAGCTGGCGGTTCGTTCTGCTGTGGTGACCCCTGATAAATAAAAGACTCAGCCAAAGAAAAATGAATGAATGAATGAATAATAAATATATGTATACTTTTATATCAGTATTATTTCAATATGAAGCACATAATGTGGTCATTATTGAAATACTAAACAGATCTGAAATATACAATATATATAT
>CAIGQQ010015130.1:1039638-1058757 GCA_903798035.1 Danio albolineatus
AACAGACTCATCATCCTTTTTGAATGGCGTTTCATCAGGGGAAATTTGGATGAATCCAAACTCTTGTATAACTCAGACATTTCCTGCACTCACTGTTTATTTTCCTTTTTTTGGTTGTGCCATGGCTTGCCAAAACAAGCTTATCAATTATAATTTCCCTCAGTTTGATCGGTTCGTTTTATGTCATAATAGAAAATGCTGCCTAATTGAAGGCACGTGATAGCAACACCCGATGGTTGTTTATTGAATTACGTTTATTTTTGAACAGCGGGCCAGATTCTATTAATATTTATAAAAAGCCTCGAGGGCCGCCACTAAACTGATTGCGGGCCGCAGATGGCCCGCGGGCCGTAGTTTGGACACCCCTGATCTAGACCTCCTGCTGTTTCAATGTAACTTTAAAGAAGCCTCCTCATCACTAACACACAAGTTGCATCCCAAATCGCATACTTATGCACTATTCTACGCCATTTTGAAGTATAAATAGTGTAATAAGTGCGTTCACACTGAAAACTTTAACAATAATAAGTGCACTTTAATTACCCGGATGATATACTCATTCAGCCGGTAAAATGAAGTGTGTAATGATGGACAGCTTTGTGCACGTAGCGGAAGAGGCGGAGCTATCAGGCGCACATGTTGGATAACTTTATTTATTTTGGACTGTGAAAGCAATTTTTTTCCTACAAGAGTGATTATAGCGCCTCCCGATGGTGAATGCGGTTATACGCATTATATACGCATGCGGTTATGCGACATTGAAGGGGCTTTTAGAATGAAATGTGGGTGTAACATGTGTTTGTCCAGAACTGTCTCAGTACATGACATCGTACTCGTTCATGTACTCTGATAAGGAATACAGCCAGTCTAGATGTGCCAGTCACTGGAGTTGGGAAAAAAAAAACAGAGCAGTGCAAAAACTAAGGGGTCACATGAGAAGCAGTGATCAGGAATGGTTTTGAAAATCATCTCTTCCGCTGTGATGGCGTCAAATCAAACAGTCGTCATGCCAACTTTCTAATTGTGAACAGAAGCTTGCAGTGCTTGCCCCGCCCCCGAGTTCTTCTGATTGGTCCACTGCTTTGGAACTGACATTGATGAGCTTCACTGCATGTAAAAGTTAAAATCCTTTTATCTCGACACTGCATCTAAAAATGTAGCACTCAACATCAGATGGACAGAACTCCCATGCTACCTACATTAAAAGAGATACACTTTTTCTTGTTGTTTTAGGAGACCTAAACTAACTATTTTAGGAGAGTTTTAGGTTGATTAACCTTTAAAAATTAAATACATCCATTTCATTCATTCATTTTTCTTCAGCTTAGTGCCTTATTTATCAAGGGTTGCCACCGTGGAATGAACTGCCAGGTATTCCGGCATTTGTTTTACGCAGCAGATACCCTTCTACGCATACTCTCTAGCATTCATACAGACAAAATTTAGCTCATCCAATTAACTTATAGCGCATGTCTTTGGACTGTAGGGTAAACCGGAGCACCCGGAGGAAACCCACGCAAACACGGGGAGAACATGCAAACTTCACACTGAAACGCCAACTGGCTTAACCACGACTCGAACCAGCATCTCGTGCCACCCCAAGTTCAATACACAGTCACCTAATTATAAAGTTAAAACAGAAGCTTTTCAGTTCTGTAGGTGATTGTGACAAAACACTTCTAACTGATGAGAGAGAAAAAAAAAAAAGCTACCTCAGGGAATTTTTTGCGTATTCCTATTTTATCAAATCGAAGTGTGACCCTAAAACTGAGGTGTGTACTGAAATGTGACCCATACACTACCTGGCAAAAGTCTTGTTGCCTATTCAAGTTTTAGGAACAACAAATAATAACTGGACTTCTAGGTTGATCATTTGGTGTCAAAAGTGGTTTATATGAAAGGCAAAGGCCTCTAGATTATGCTTATTTTACCAAAATAAGGGTAAAATAATGTAGGACAGTAGGGCAATAAGGTCTGACTTTGCTGAGACAAAAGTCTTGTCACTCAACAGAAATAATGTACAGTATAGAATATAAAGTCGTGGTGCAGTGGAACAAGAATTACTATTGTGTATGACTCCCATGAGCTCAGAGGACTGCATCCATACATCTCTGCAATGACTAAAATAACTTATTATTAAAGTCATCTGGAATGGCGAAGAAATCGTTCCTGCAGGAGTTACAGAGTTCATCAAGATTCTTTGGATTCATCTTCAATGCCTCCTCCATCTTTTACCCCAGACATGCTCAATAATGTTCTTGTCTGGTGACTGGGCTGGCCAGTCCCGGAGCAGCTTGACCTTCTTTGCTTTCAGGAGCTTTGATGTGGAGGCTGAAGTATGAGAATGAGTGCTAACCTGCTGAAAAATTTACACTCTCCTGTGGTTTGTAATGTAATGGGCAGCACAAATGTCTTGATACCTCAAGCTGTTGTTGTTGTCATCCACTCTGCAGATCTCTTGCATGCCCAATACTGAATATAACCTCAAACCATTATTTTTTCTTCACCAAACTTGACAGATGTTTGTGAGAATCTTGGTTCCATGCGGGTTCCAATAAGTCCCCTGTAGTATTTTTGATGATAGGGATGCAGTTTAATAGATGATTCTGCCTCCAAATGATCAACTAGAAGTCAAGTTATTATTTGTCGCTCTTACAACTGGAATCGATGACAAGAATTTTGTCAGGTAGCGTACACCCCTAAATTTAAGGTGTAAAACTGATAGACTTTTTGGGCCCCTGGATGCTTTGCGCAGGTAAGCTGTTTGGTGTCAGACACTGCATTCCATTCAAAAGGGTAAAACTTTCGAAGGGATTAGGGCATAGGGATGAGCGCTTCCAAATAGAGCATGCTGTGACAGTCTATCTGGAACAAACACAGCCAATCTGATCTGTAAAAAAAGTCTCAGCACACTTCAAACGTGGCTCGATCATTCAGATTTCGAAGGACCACAACTAAATGTTTATTAGTTAATACGCTGCTTTCATCATCTACTCAATTTGATGGGGTAAGTACAATCATGTGTTGTTCAGCCTCCATGCTATAAAGTAGAGATACATAAAGTGAAAGAAATGATGGAGTGAAAAGTAGGCCATCCGTCATCCCTCTCCAATAAGCCATTTTAATAGGCCCTTCTCAGCGTGTCCCCTGTAATTTTACAACATTACACTAACACCGCATCAGCTTTCATGGCTTTGATGAAAATGATAATAATTATAGCAATTGTGTTCTCTCCCAGGGTAAACAAGGCTGGTAATGTATTTTGTGACACCTAGGGTCCCTGCTGGAATAGTCGCAGCTTTGAGTCGCACCATGGGCCGCACCACCGACGCTCCAGAGACCGCACGAAAATTGGACGGGCGCTTTCAAATTACCAGCCAGCGTTTCATCAAAGCCATGCTGTCAGTAAATGTTTTCATAGAAAGGGAAAAGGTCAGGGAGGTGTGTTTAAGAATGAGGTGAAGAAATTGTTGTCACTGAAGAAAATGGAAAAATGGAGACACGTATCAGTATGTTGTTTACAATGTTGGAATCGAAAATGAGTCAAAGACAAAGAAACACGGTTCTTCTTTTGACATCTAAGAAAATAAGTCATGTGGTCAGGCTTTCTTCATTGTTTTCTTTCTGTCCTCCATGTATAAATCCATATTATTTATGATTCTTGGGTTGTGAACTTTATATGATGAAAAACGCAACACGAAGTTTCTTCAGCCTCAATGTCCATAAAGCTTCAATGTCAGAACGTTGTTTTGGAGGACGCATTACTGTTGTCATTTACAGTTTAAAATATAAATAGTGACTCACAGTGACTCACAGATATTTATTTCATGTACAATCAGTACTTAAAAAAATTGACATTATGCATCTATGTCCACACTGAATTTTAGATGTGTTTATACTATTAAATGATTATGTAATAGTTATATATTATGTGTATTTGATTAAACTTAAATGTAATTAACTGGATTTTTTTTAAAACCTGTTCTTAAGAGGTATTAATGGTAAAAAAAAATATACTTCTGTGTCTGTTCTAATGACAGAAAAAGCAATTTAGTATGTTTTAAATACAATCCAAAACATAACGGTTCTTTACTTGTGTTCCACGCTCAAAAAATAATGTTTGCTGTTTGTTAAACAAATAAAATCAGCTGAAACAACACAACTCTTGAGTTTTTTGGGGGACAACTTAATTGTTTTATGCTCAATCCTAATAGGTTCTCCTAATTCCTTAATGTTGTCCTAACACAAATTGTTCGTGTGGAATCCAGCATTTTACACACTGCATGAAAATACTTTAACATGCACTGAACAGTTCTTAAATAAATATTTAAGGTGCTGTATGTAAGCTTTTGACTCCTCACAAGCATAAAAATACCATATTGCAGATATTTAAGAAACAGAAAGGCTCAATCAATCATTTCAGAAAGGCTCTCAAAGCATGCGCCAGTGATCAAAATGCCACCTTCGATGAACAGTGGCAGACTCCAAAATGAGATGCAGATTCAGAGCTCCACGTGAGGTTATTAATTAGCAAATAAAATAAATATTATGAACGCAAACAATAGTCAGTGAGCAGGAGCAGTGTTGAAGGTAATGAGTTAATTAAATACCTCATTGCTTCAACTTAAAAGGAGTAAGTTCGCAGTACTCATATAGATTAGTTTTTAAACTGAAATGGTTTGTAGCAATCGGTTTCCTGAAACGGTCTGTGTAGCCTTAACTCATTAGGTTTTACAGAGCTCAGTTGGTTTGAGCTCTCTTCATTTATTGGGTTTTACTGTGCTCAAATTGCTTCGTTTACTCAAATGGATTAAGTTCACAGTACTCATTGGGATTAGTTTTTGAACTTAGATGGTTTGTTGCAATCGGTTTCCTCAAATGAGTTTGAGTTACCTTAACTTTTTGGGTGTAACAGTGTAACTTCACCCTATGTGACGAGATTGCAGTGATAAGCAATTTGGCTGTTTGCACCAGACAAAATTTAAATACAGTCAATCAAAAGCACAGAACATGCGTTCACTCATGAAATGGAAAGGTTTATAATCTAATCAATGCATATTAAACCTCTTTAACATTATTAAATGCTAAATCCCTGAAATGTGTTGGTTTTTAGTCACAGCTCTACAGCTTCTACGATATCAAATGGTTTGTGAAGTTTAGTTATAAACTAATTTCGAGAGGAGCACGTGCTTATGATTGACACGGCTGGCCCAGAGTCAAGCTAATGCACAATCCACCAATCAGACGATTCCCAGCTTAGTATAAATAACCAAAGCATCTTGTCTTGAAGAATCCCCCCTTCCACCCCCTCTCCTCGCTTTTCCTCTATAAGGCAGCACAGCGGCCCAGTGGCTAGCACTGTTGCCTCACAGCAAGAATGCCTCTGGTGTGGGCCTCTATCCAGCCAGTTGACATTTCTGTGCGGAGTTCATGTTCTCCCCATGTTTGCGTGGGTTTTCCCTGGGTCCTCCAGTTTTCTCCCATAGTCCAAAACATGAGACACAGGTAAATTGACTTAAACAAATCAGCACTATACCCAATTCCACCAGCAGCATACCCTCATAGCAATTTATAAGCAGCAGGAGGGCAGGGGGTTCTCGAGATCTACCTGAGCTCAATGAGCTCGAGATCTTCCCTCTCGCCCTGCAATGGGAGGGAGCCCCTAGCTCGAGGATCCTATGAGCTCAGAGCTTTCTCCCAGACAGCATGCCAAACTAGCTTTATTATCAATCATCAGCTAAGCGTGAACTCTTAAAATGTTATTTTCAAGATCTGAGGTGAGCTATCTGCTGCTGCTTTCAGTAGTATGGCAATACATGTAATGTAAAATGGCATTCAAACTCACATTATTAGCATTTAACACTGTATAAAGCACATGAGCTTTACCTGTGGTGATCATGTCATCAAGTTTTCTGTTGGTCAGCTGCAAAAGAAAGAAACCGTGTATAATAAATTCCAGGTTTTGGTTAGGACAAAAATTATATATATTAATAAGAAAATATATGCCATTGCTTTTATTTAGAACACGATTTTAAATCAGCGTTTAGGTTTGATGACTCGCTCCTGTTGGTCTTCAATCTGGCAACCTGCGATTGCCTATGTTTTGATCCAGGAATGCAATACCTAGTTCAACCACTGGGTGTCAAACTTACATACTGCACCTTATCAATATGTTGGTTTATTTAATTTACTTTAAATGTAATATCAAATAACACACTAAAATAAAACAATAACAAACACTAACTAAACTGAAAATTTAGCTAACAGCGTTTTATTGTTAGTTAACACATTAATTGTTCTGTGATTCATGAAATGCAGGTCAATGGCTACTAACACTCTAAGAGAAACACACACAGGCAACATGTGGCTCATGGTGATATGTGAGGTTACATTAAGCAAAATCATTAGTGCAAGAAACAAAAACTCCAGGCTATTGTAAAGTAGTCATGTTCAGGACTGTTTGCTGAAGCTGTAAAATAAAAGGGCATTTGCACGGTGGCTCAGTGGTTAGCTATGTCGCCTCACAGCCAGAAGGTATCTGGTTCGAGTCCCAGCAAGGTCAGTTGGCATTCCTATGTAGAGTTTCCATGTTCTTCCCATGTTCACCTGGAGTGTATGGATGTTTCCCAGTGATGGGTTGCAGCTGGAAGGCCATCCACTGTGTAAAACATATGCTGGATAAATTGGTGGTTTATTCCGCTGTGGTGACCACTGATGAATAAAAAGACTAAGCTGAAGGAAAATGAATGAATGAATAATGTTAATTTTTGACTAAACAATATCTTCAAATAAAATTGTATCAAATTAATAATACATCATTTACAATTTTTAAGATACTATTTTTATATTTGACGTACACTAAAAGCATGTAAAAGCAATCAGCATGCATATATATTTTTAAACATTTCTAATTCAGATGTTATTTGTGAACTCACAAATGTTGTCACGAGTTTACTAATGAACAATTGACCCAGAAAAGATCTGACGCCGCCACTGCATGTTTTATGTAAATACTGATCTTTGTATGAATTAACTGAGAAAGCGGACGTATTTAATGTTAATTTCAATTAAGGGTTTTTAATTGTTGTTGCGTTTCTATAAAGAACACAAAATGTGCTTGAAACAAACGTGGAGGACAAACTGTAAAATGTGCCTTTTAAATTGTGCATGTACTTTTAACACAGCCACTGGAAATTTATTATCAATCATTTCAAACATCTCATAAATTATAAATAAGATGCATGTTTTGGAAGTATAATATGTGAAGCAGGACAAATGAACCTGCTGACATATTAAACAAATACAAATTATTGCAATCTGCTTAATGGACAAATCACTTGCTTTTACATCACAGTTTAATAGTGAACTATGCTTTTGATCAGTGTTGCCAGATTTGAAAAGTCAAAATATAGTACCAGAGCCTCAAAACTATCGTATTTGGAGGAAAATTATCGTACACAAGTCAAACGGGGAGTATACAGCTAGACACTTAGCGTTTTGACACAATGTGCGGTCACAATTTATTTTGAGGGTCCGTTTCTAAAAGTTAAGTTACATTGCAACTAATTCTCATTAGATTATAGTAGACTGTTTGGTTGGGGTTAGGGTTAGTCTAAGTTGGCATGTACTTGCAAAGTTTGTTATAGTCAGTTAAATGTCTGTTGAATGTCAGTATCAACAGATATTAAGCAGACAGTCTACTAATACTCAAATGGACCATCAAAATAAAGTGTTACCCAATGTGCAAATTACCACAATACGTTAATAAATAAATAAATATACTAGGCATAGTGGGAAGGTTCAAACTCCACCTCTGAGTCGCTGTTATCGAACACATTTCTGCATGTTGCCAAATGTTGAGGGATTATTTTTGCAGTACAAATTGGATGACGTCATGGACCGCAAAATAGTGCTGGTTGGCTTGAAAGCGGTGCACTCTCCTAAATTTTAAAAGGGGTGGTCCAGAGTGTATTTTTAAAGCTTGGTTGTGTTTATGGGATGCAAAGCAATGGCTGTTTCTCAATATGAGTTCTTCAGCGGTCTTGCGTTCTCGTGTTCTCATGTAACGTCATCATCAACTGCCAAAGTTCAGTTCCCATACTCAAGACCGCAAGAACGGAGGACGCGTGAAAGTTCCCGCATGTGTTCTTGATATCGAGGACGCACCGATGCAGACTTGAGCACCGAACTCGCTCTAGAAGTCCCAGAAGTCATTGCGACTGGAGATGGGAAGCGCAGCATTTTGTATAGATTTATTATTAAAGTTCAGAGATAAACTTATTTACCTCAGGAGTTTCCCTAAATGAGACGGTGAAAGTAAACATTACCGTGAAAATCTTAATAAAGGCATAAACACATTAAGGGTGTTTGTTTGTTGAAATTCGTATTAAAATCTTTTATTTGTGATGTGCAGCATATATTTCTGAAGTCTTTATGCAGAGTATATATTGTGAAACACTAAATAAAAACAATAAATCGTTGTATGAATGCTGTAATGTTTAAATAAGTTTCGGATAAAGATGTGTGAGGGTCACGTGACCATCAGGAAGAACGCAGCATCTTATTTCTCATAGGACACGTTCTCTGGCTTCGCGGTCTCCTGAGTTCGTTCTCATGATGTGACCTGGCAAGACCGGTCTCCACAAGAACACGAGACTGTGCGTTCTCTGCATTCTTGGAATTGAGAAACAGCCATTGTGTGTTCATGCTTAATTTGTAGAAAATCCTTTTTTTTTTCATATATCTTACTTTGATTATATACAGCTACTCTGTTAGCATGAAAACGAGTGTCATATTTTCTAGTTCCTCTAAATGGCTGCTTTTAAGAGACTCCGATTGGTGAGCTAACATAATGTGCTGTGATTTGCGGATCAACTCCATGTCACCATGAAGCGTCTCTGCTATAACATTACAGTGCATCTGGCCATGCCCATTTGCTGCGCGGGGTGAATGCTCATAACCTAAAGGGTTTATGACTTCATTAACCAGGATGTGTGTTTTTTTTTTTTGCAGTCCCCAAACTTTGTTCACTGTAGGCTTTGCTACTCTGTAAAAGCCAATGTCTCCCTTTGCATTGAACTTTATTGAACATTGTTTATGTTCACACAGCTACATTACACATCAACTAAAGTTTAAAATATGATATCGTAGTGGACCACCCCTTTAAACACTCTGATGTATGCATGTTTGTTTTGATGAGATTCATTTTGGAAAAAAAAACATGTTCATATGATGCTATTTTTTAAAACTTTACTGCTTAAAAGATCGACCTTAACCTGAAAACTACTGATCTAAGCACAGCCGCATGCATGAATATTAACTCGTGAGAGAGAGACATTCTCCACGTTGATTGGCTGAGAAGATGTAACATAGATGAGATAGAAAACGTGCCTAACTCCACATTCCCCACACAGACAGTAGAGAAAAGATGCCGCTAGATCAATAAGTATAGAAGCCTTAAGAATACAATGAAATTACAATACAATTAGAAATACAATTCTGAAATTATCATACATTATAGGATTTTTCTCATTACTTAATTGTACACCGTACAGAGGTCGAAATTATCGTACAAATACAACATTATGATACGTCTGGCAACGCTGCTTGTTTTAAGAGATTGTAAATTCAAATTAGTTAATAAATCATGAGCTTAATAATTGTAGGTTAATTGCATTAAAAGTAAAAACTCTTTTAGTCATTAGTTTAGTTAAAAAACAGTTTAAAGGTCATGTTAGGTGCTTTAAAATGTTCAATTTTGAACTTAAACATAAAGACAGCAGGGCATTGAAGCCTAAAACAAACAGTTCCTTACATTTAAATGCATTTTTTAGATTTAAAAATGTTCATAGGTCTTGTGAAGTGCTTTGAAATGTTACATTTTTATTGGAAAGTTTTATTAGAAAGACAGAGACATATAATAGCCCTCTCCTCTTTAAAAAACAACCAATAGTGTTTCATTGTTTGTTTTATTTGTCGGTGAGAGTGATCGAGATTAAGTGCATCAAATGAAAAGGAAATGAGTAGCATCTTGGCTACGGGACTTGTCAGATACTATATAGCATTTTGATTGGTCAGAAGATTTGATAAGAAGCTGAATTATGGGGTGATGTCAAAAAATCGTTGATCCATTTAGGTGGAAGTGACAATCTTGGATGTTTATATATTCTAAATGGTTATAAGTGTATATATTGGATGTTTGGCAGTTAATTCCGCTGTGGCGACCACTAAGCCGACGATATGGAGTGAGAGGGGAGTGTTATTCGATGTTTACAACATATCTTCTAAATGTGAATCACTGTTTTGGGGCACATAAGATAATGTTCTTAAGAGTAACATGCTGATACAAACGTTAAAAAAAGTGTTTTCATTTCACAGGAACTTTAATAAATATAATTTATGTGGTTAAATATTCCCAAAAATATTTAACCTGATGAATTATATAAGCAGAGCTAACTTAATGTAGTTTACTACAACTCAGAATTTCTTGTTTGTGTTTACTTGAACAATTATCTGGTTAATCTATTAAAAGCATGCAAACCGACTGCTTTTAAATGACCAAGAGTTACTGTAGTGAAACTGATACTGTTGGAAAGTGGAAAAGCAGGCAGTTGCGAGTTTATTTGATAATAAAACTTTAAGCCATCATCAAAAATAAAAGTTTTGATCCCATGGTTTCACGCACAAAGACTAAATCTCGTCCAAATCCAAATTTGAGAAAATTGTGGGATCAGATGGGTTGAAAATAATTATTTAAGTTTTCCTTTCATCACAATAAATAAATACAATTAAAATAATAAAAGCAGGGTCTTCACATCTGACAAACAAATCCTTGAGATATTTAAGACTCCCAGAGTTTAGTTTGACTGACAAATAAACCTGATTGTTATTCTTAAAAGAATTAAATGACATCCCATATTTCATAAAAATTTAACTATTACACTGTTAATAAATCATATGATCGGTTAATCATGAAAACATACACATTTCAATTGTGTTCTGTGCTATTTGCAGTCCAATTCTGTGAGAATTGTGAGAATGTTTGTAAAATTTGAATTGTTGTCAAATTGATGAGGATGTGTTTTTCTATTTGCATGTGTTTTCCTTACTTGCAGTGTGTTCGAGTTCTCTCTGCCACCTCACGATTTGCACTGTAGCTGTACAAACAGAAAACAAATCCTGAGCAAACCAAAGTTAATATTTCATTCAAACAATAATTAACTCAACAAGACTTTAATTATCCAAAGGGGATTCTGAAGGACAGGTTAAGTGCTGAACAAGCTTAATTGTATTAAATGTATGCTGTAAGAATGTATATTATGCAACATTTGTTCTAGTCCATATCTCATGTGTTTTTAATTTTTCATATTGTTTATTTAAACATTTGCAATGCACATTGATCTGCTTTTAAGAAAAAAAAAGAAATCTGCAGTTCAATAAAACTACTTACTGATAGTTAGTAGATTGAAACAATGCAATGGATTACAAATACTATAAAACAAGGAAATAAATTTGGTCAGTCACAGAAACATTTCTGGCAGCTCTTTAAACATAAAGGTTAAATTGAAATTTTTGTACCATGATTTAAATGACACAGAAAATTTGTCAATAAAAGTCATTTCATCTCATAATAAATCTAAAATCTATCTTAATTCAACAAATTAAAAATACATTAAATTATTTCAGTTTACTACAGTATGTTTAAACATACCATTCCTGCTTGTCAACACATTAGTCAATGAAGTTTAAATACAGTATTTAAAGAAGGGAAATTACATAAAAGATGCACTTAAATCACATTTAAGTGTGTTAAAAAGCAATAAAAAGTTAATAATTTAATTGCAATTTATGAAGCTTATTGTATTTAAAATGAAACATAAAACAAATGAAAAACAGCCTGAAAAGTAATTTGTACAACATCATTCATTTATTCATTTTCTTTTCGGCTTAGTCCCTTTATTAATCCAGGGTCACCACAGTGGAATGAACCGCCAACTTATCCAGCATTTTTGTTTTACGCAGCGGATGCCCTTCCAGCCGCAACCCATATCTGGGAAACCATACATACTCAATCACACTCATACACTACGGACAATTTAGCCTACCCAATTCACCTATACCACATGTCTTTGGACTTGTGGGGGAAACTGGAGCACCCGGAGGAAACCCACGCTACCAACATGCAACAACATGCAAACTCCACACAGAAATGCCAACTGACCCACCCAAGGCTCGAACCAGCGACCTTCTTGCTGTGAGGCGAACGTGCTACTCACTACGCCACCGTGGCGCCTGTACAACATCAAAGATGTTTTATATAAAATATTAATAAATTAAGCAAATGTTTGCAGTTCGCACAGCCCTTTGTTGAATTAATTACTGCAGGGGCCAATAACGTGATAACTGTGGGAAAGCCGCATTTATTATCTTCTCAGGGTTAAGCGTACACCGTATTATCACACCATACAGAGCTACTCTTCCTGTTTGCACAAGTCACCTTCGACATTCAGTATCTTATCCACTTGAGAAGGTGTAAATATAAAAGTTATTGCTGATGGCATATCAGTGATACACAATACAATAGCCCAGTGCTCTCCTATGTGTGGCAGAATTTAATTAACTATTGCTGTCATTGCTGCTGTTCGGCCATAGCCTGAGTGACACTGTAATTATGGTGCTGATATCCCTTCTTCACCCAGCAGGAAATTGAATATGAGAGCTGATTAAAAGTCTTCTTCTAACCGAACTACAGAGGCCACCATTACAGTTAATCGCGCACCAATTATCTTTGTTTAATTTGTGGAGGCTGATTCTGATTATTTCGTTTTTAAATTTGAGCGGTTTGGTTTGATCAAAAGTAGAAAACGGAATAAGAGTTTGTGTTGCCACTGTTTTCTGAGCTGTGAAAGCAAATGAGCTTTGCACGCACCTTCAGAGAAAGAGGTCTGTGATACAGTAAAATGGATACAATAAAACAAACATGATTATTACTGTTCGTATTACTGTGTTTACAAGTGCTGACGGATTTCACATTTGAACAGCTTCAGTTTCAGTTTTTATTATCATGATTAAATATACAAAACCTTTCATCATAAAATATTGTTTACATATATTTCATAGCTCATTAATATGAAACTGCCGCTTTGTTGTCGAGTTTATGAAGACATCACTTTCCAATGCATGCAATGTTGTACGTCAGTAGTCAGGAAACGACAAAAATGATGTGGCTCTCCATCTGTCTCTCTTTATTACTATTTTACAGTAAAAAAGATATAACCGTCAGTAGAATTCCGTTTTCAAAAAATAGTTTTTATAGAGTTTTACAGCAAGTTGTAGAGCAGTTTTACAGCAAATCTAAATGAATAAAAAATTAAATGCACTTTTACTATTTTAAGAACAGGAAAAATGCTCTGTGCACCCAGTGCATAGCCTAAAAAGGTTATCCTTGACCTGCCAATATATGGTGATGCATACATCTCTAAAACCAGACAGGTGGATGAGTCTAAACAAAAAATTATAAGCACAAATATAAATAATAATGGGTGGTGTAGTGGGTAGCACAATCTCCTCACAGCAAGAAGGTCGCTGGTTCGAGCCTCGGCTGGGTCAG
This sequence comes from Danio albolineatus, assembly GCA_903798035.1. Taxonomy (NCBI): domain Eukaryota; kingdom Metazoa; phylum Chordata; class Actinopteri; order Cypriniformes; family Danionidae; genus Danio; species Danio albolineatus. The sequence continues at coordinate 1,053,248 of CAIGQQ010015130.1, forward strand.
TTGGCATTTCTGTGTGGAGTTTGCATGTTCTTCCTGTGGTTGTGCTCTGATTTCCCCTACAAGTCCAAAGACATGGTATAGGTGAATTGGGTAAGCTAAGTTGTCTGTAGTGTATGTGTGTGAATGAATGTGTATGGATGTTTCTCAGTGATGGGTTGAAACATATGCTGGATAAATTGGCAGATCCCAGATTAATAAAGGGACTAAACCGAAAATAAAATAAATGAATGAATAATTATAATAGGGGTGGCATGGTGGGTCAGTGGTTAGCACTGTTGCCTCATAGCAAGAAAGTCGCAGCTGGACCAATTGACATTTCTGTTTGCATGTTCTCCCTGTGTTCACGTGAATTTCCTCTGGGTGCTCTGGTTTCCCCCACAGTCCAAAGACAAGCACTATAAGTGAATTGAATAAACTTAATTGGCTGTAGTGTATGAATGCATGCGACTGGGAGTGTATGGGTGTTTCCCAGAGCTGGGTTGTGGCTGGAAGGGCATCAGCTGTGTACAACATATGCTGGAAAAGTTGGAGGTTCATTCCCTATCACTGATAAATAAGGGACTAAGCCAAATAATTATAATAATATATAAATAAAGCTACAACTGGACTCCACTGAAGCCCCTGAGATGAAGGAGGCATAGGAAAAGGTAGGTCTTTATATTTATGCAGGCAATAATACTTTTTTTTCTTCTTCCTTTCATTAATCTTTTTATTGTTTTTTTATCATAAATAGAACAAACCAACAACAAAAAAAAAGGCAATAATACTTTTTTACAATTCTCATTTCATCTCATTGTCTACCACCTATCCGGGGCCGGGTCGCGGGGCAGCAGTCTCATGAGAAAACCTCAGACTTCTCTCTCCCCAGTCACTTCTTCCAGCACCTCCAGGGGGATCTCTAGGTGTTCCCAGGGAAGCTGAGAGACATTTTTCCTCCAGCATGTCCTGGGTCTTCTGCGGGGCCTCCTCTCAGTGGGCCATCCCAGAAACAGCTCTCTACTGTTGTCAGGGTTCTGCCACTGCAGTCTTGTTAATTCTTGTTTTGGTGTCCAGACACTAGCTTTGTCTAGTCCTGTGTGTTGTCATTGTGTCTCTGTATGAGTGCCAATTGTGGGCATGCTTGGACCGTGCGCGCTCCCGCTTGATATGGGTGCGTGGGGTCTGGGCGTGTTTGCGATTGCCTGCTCTCGTCCTGGTGTTTGTGTTTGTATGTCCGCAGTGTATGGCTTCATTCCAAGCGTCTAAGTCTAGTTGGTTTCGTTTTCGGTTGCCGCTGGGATGAAACATGCATGCTGCGTGTGTGAGCACACGGTAAGATGTTTTCATTTTATCGTAGGCTTGTGTCTTGTGTTCAGTCCTCTGTTGTTGTTGTGTTTAGCATGTGGTGTATATTTACATACGCCGCACGCTTTTAGGTCATCATGCGAGCACGAAGTTATTGAGTTCTCTCATTGGCTGCGTGTTCTATTCTTTATGTGAGCACATGGCTTGTGTTGTCATGTGCTCTCCCGTATATTGTTTAGCCTCACCCTCCTTGTTAACCCATTATTAGTCTATCACATTCACCTGTTTGTAAATTATTTCTGCTTTATATTCTCCTCATGTCTGCTATCCTGTGACAGTTTGTTGTCGATTATTCTTCGGTCATCACGTGTCCAGTCCTGCCAGCCCAGTCAAGTTTGTTTTTGCCTTTTTATTAATGTATTCCATCTCGCGGTTGTTTATTTTGCCTTTTATCATAAATAAAACCCTTTTTTTTGTTCTGCAATTGAGTCCTCATCCTTTTCCCCAACCCGAAACCTTTACAACTGTAGATAGGCATCCAGCAGGCATTCAAATCAGATGCCTGAACCACCTCAGCAGGCTTCTCTGTGTGAAAGAGCAGCGGCTCTACTCTAAGTTCCTCCCGGGTATCTATAAGGGTGCACCCAGCCACCCTGTGAAGAAAACTAAATTCAGCTGAGACATTGTCTTGTCATGAAAGTATATGAACACAGATTGACTGGCTCAGCTCCTTCTTTACCACAGTGGACTGGTACATTCACAGTCTTACTGCTGCTGCTGCTGCTGCACTGATCTGCCTGTCAGTCTCACATTCCACCCTTACCGCACTTGTGAACAAAGCCCCAAGATACTTGAACTCCTCCACCTGGAGTAAGGACTTTCCTTTAACCTGGTGATGACAAGCCACCTTTTTTTGGTCAAGCACTATAGCCTCAGATTTGGAGGTGATAATTGCATGAAACTTGGCAGCAAACCATTACATTGCAAGCTGAAGGTCCAGTTCTAACGAAGCCAACAGGTCACATCATCTGCAAATAGCAGAGATGAAATCTTGTGGTCCTCCGAACCAGACCTCCTCTGGCCCTAGGCTACACCTAAAAATTCTCACTTATTATCTTTTTAAATTTTAATCTTTTATTTTTTATGTTTTTCATGTTGCGCATCCGGCGCCATTGTGGTGTAGTGAGTAGCACGTGAGTAGCAAGAAGGTCGCTGGTTTGAGCCAGCTGGGTCAGTTGTCATTTCTGTGTGGAGTTTGCATGTTCTCCCCGTGGTTGCGTGGGTTTCCTCCGGGTGCTCCGGTTTCCCCCACAAGTCCAAAGACATGTGGTATAGGTGAATTGGGTAGGCTAAATTGTCCCTAGTGTATGAGTGTGAATGTGTGTTTATGGATGTTTCCCAGGGATGGGTTGCGGCTCTAAGGGCATCCGCTGTGTAAAAAATATGCTGGATAAGTTGGCGGTTGATTCCGCTGTGGCGACACCGGATTAATAAAGGGACTAAGCCGACAAGAAAATTAATGAATGAATGATGTTGCGCATCCATCTCATCTGCCTCGCCATAGTATACTACTAGTAAATGTGTCACGCCTCCCTTGCAATGGTATGCTACCACAACAAATGACGTCAGAAAATTGTCAGTACATTACAAAAGGTTTGGTCTGTTCCTAAACCAATACTGAATCAGTCTCATCGTGATGCACTGTAGAAACTATTCATTTTCACCCCCCATTTCATTACATGACTTCTGACACCACTTATAATTCTATCTTGCGTTCACAGGTTCAAGCAATGTTCGTGAGTGGATGTTTCTAGGATACTAAAAACTGCACTCTCCAGTGTCAAGCACTAATGCCACTCTTTAGGGCAAGCTACTCGCTGGAAACACTTTCACAGTAGGATATCTCCAAAACAAAATAATTAGAAATCTTTAAACTAGCATAATATGGGCACCTTCAGTGTTTTGAACACTCAAAGCTTATGTAATGTCCTAAAATAAGTGTTTTAAGCTTTTAAAAGAAAGTGTACACACTCACACCCCAGCTTTGTTGCTCCCTAAGGATTAACTTGCCCTCATTTTTCATGTGCTTGTCATTTAGTGAATTCTTTTCTCTAAAAGTGACTTGGAGAGTACTTACTCCAAAGATAATCCCTCACGGTCAAACCAAGGGTTAAAGGGATTATTTAGCACCTTTCAATGTTTAGAGGCGTACATACTAGTCAGAGGGTTTTAAAACATTATTGTTTGGAAACAATTATTAGCTACATTTTATCCAAATGATATGTTTATAATAGGACTGATGGCACAATCAGACTCAAAAGATGTAAGTACAGCACTTATAAATTGATCTACATTCATGTTTGATTGCATTGGAGAAATATCGGAGGAGATACAGTATAGATGGTATCAAAAGGGAAAAAAGTAACAACTTCATTTTTCGCATTGGGAACCAAACCAACCAGCTATGAGGAAAATCACAATACAAACTTTGATTATATTTATGTCACTCATTTTCCTTCATCCCTTTATTCATCAGGGGTCGCCACAGCGGAATGAGCTGCCAACTTATCCAGCATATATTTTACGCAGCGGATGCCTTTTCAGCTGCAACCCAGTACTGGGAAACATCCATACACACTCATTCACACACATACACTACGGACAATTTAGCCTACCCAATTGACCTATACCGCATGTCTTTGGACTTGTTGGGGAAACCGGAGCACCGGAGGAAACCCATGCGACCACGTGGAGAACATGCAAACTCCACACAGAAATGCCAACTGGCCCAGCTGAGGCTCGAACCAGCGACCTTCTTGCTGTGAGGCGAACGTGCTACTCGCTACACCACCATGGCACCCTTCACACACATACACTACGGCCAATTAAGTTTATTCAATTTACCTTTACCGCATGACTTTGGACTGTGGGAGAAATCGGAGCACCCAGAGGAAACCCACGCAAACAGAGGAAAAACATGTTAGCTCCACACAGAAATGCCAATTGGCCAAGGCTGGCCTTGAACCAGCGACCCTACTTGCTGTAAGGCAACAATGCTAATCACTGAGCCACCGTGTCACCCTTAGATTTGAATCAGTGTTAACTTTAAATCAATTTGTTGATTATATCCACAGAAACATTTCAAGTTATTGCAAAATGCACTTTAAGCCTTTTAAGAGGATATTTTAAGATTGACACAATGTTTGCGTGCCCACAATTGGCACTCATACAGAGACACAATGTTTGCCGTTTTGGCTTGCTGCGACAGTTACAGGGCAGTTTTTTCACAAAAGAAATTCCACAAATTAAATTAAATAAAAATTATTTCTTTAAAAATAAAATAATGTCAACCAGGTGATTTTAACTGATTTGAAATACATTTTTTAAGGTGTAACAGTTCTTTTAAAAAATCTACAAAAGAAAAAAAATAAAGACTTTTGCTGCTTGTTCAACTTACTTATTTAAAAAGAGGTAACACAATCCTTAATTGTTATTTGGGACAACGTAATTGTTTTATATTCAATCCACTTAAATTAGTAAAAATAATTATGTTCGACTTGTGCTGGAAGGACAACATGAAGGTACTGTGTGTAACCCAGCAATTTTTTTACAATGTATTTCCCTATGGAGAAAATGGACTTTTGAGTTTTTATTTGCAGAACCTGATCATTGATGTACATAAACATACTTTAATTAAAAACTATTGGTAAAACCTTTATGTTTAAGGGTCCAATATTGGAATAATTTACCGGCTAACATTCGATCCATTGCATGATTTAAGGCGTTTAAGCAAACTTTGCTGTCATATTTTACTTTGGACAGTTCTTGTTGTTCCTGAGGATGTTATTAATTATATGGTGATTTGATTCACTGATCTGTATATCTTTTTGTACTACACTGTAAAAAAAAAAAATCTGTAATTTCACGGTTTAAAAAAGTAAAACAACGACCATTAAATTGTAGAAACATACTGTAAAATAACGGATATTGAATGAGAGAAATTTACTTACATTTAAATTTCTGTAGTTTAATTTTCGTTATTTTACGGCAAATTTCTGTAATTTGACGGCCGTTATTTTACTTTTTTAAAAGTAAATAAACCGTAAAATTATGGATTTTTTTACAGTGTATGTATATGTATGCCTGTATATACTACTTCCTCCTTTTAAAATGTTTTTTTGTGTGTGTGTGTGTGTGTGTGTGTGTGTGTGTGTGTGTGTGTGTGT
>CAIGQQ010015130.1:1058767-1079553 GCA_903798035.1 Danio albolineatus
TGTGTGTGTGTGTGTGTGTGTGTGTGTGTGTGTGTGTGTGTGTGTGTTTTGGATGTTGTGTGATTTATGTTTTGTTTTGTCTTCTGGTGTTATTATTTTGTGATTGTGATCAATTGTGGGACCCCCTTGAAAATGAGATGGTACATCTCAAGGGGTTTATCCTTATAAATATCTAATTTCTTTATATCTTCCTCTGTTTTCCACACAAGAACGAAAGTGATTCAGGTTTGTTATGGTGGCAGAGTTTTATTTTGTCCACCTTTTAACATTAGGACAGCACCATCTTAAATTTTTAACACTGTGATTAAATATGCACAAACCTGTCATAATAAAATATCGATTTACATAAATTTCATAGCTCATTAATATGAAACTAGCACTTTGTTGTAGAGTTTATGAAGATAACATGCCAGTGGGAGTGGAATTGTGTGTTAAACTAGCGTATTTTCCCTGCTATGACCCCCCGGCAGGCAAAACCATCATCACCTTGTAATTCCCTCAAGTTTAATGGATCAATACGATGCTTTCAAAATCCCCAGCAGCACATTAAAGCTATGGTGGCATCTATGCAAATTGCCACTTAAAACAGGTCCACATTGAAGTGTTACTCGCATTCTCTATGGCTTCTCATTTTGCATTTTATTTGATTAATTTACAGATTAGATTCATTGTCAGCCTAGAGGAAAGTTTGGGTTTTTTTTCTTCATGAGGAACACCAGCATAGTTCGGGTCGGGAGGATTGTTACACCGATCCATTATCAAAAGATGTTTGATTCCAAATTCATAAAAAAGCATAGACCATTTTTTAAAAGCTGAATGAATGATTAACAGTTTAATTTAAGACAGTGACTAAGTGCTTGATTATGTGCAGAGGTCTGTCAAATTTGTCCTCGTGGAGTCTGCTGAATTAATAAGAACAGCATTACTTCTCTTTCAAACTGATTAAAATTAATTACCATTTCCATGAACAGGGTTTCCTAATTGGATTCAAGAAATGATTTTTAGCCGTCCCAATGTTGTCTTTGAAATGTTATCGCCACCGTGTTTTTGCCTAATTAGAGGAATGTGTTTACAGCCTTTAATTGTGTTGTTACCTCGTGTTGAAATGTTTAGTTATGCTCATCGCACTGTGAGATTTGATTCAAAGCCATTTAAATACAAAGATGCTAAGGTTTTTGAAGTGTGCATGATATGAATTAAGTCAGCATTAAATGAAAATTCCCCTTGAAATACATACTGCTCTGTAAAATGATGCCATCAAGTACTACCTTAATGAACCCATATAATATTTAGTTCTGTTAGTCGTATATTGCATGAAATTAAATTTGCAAAAGCAATTTTGAATACAGAAAGCATCTTAATTGCAAGTAAATCCTCTCCCTTAATGTTTCAAATGCATTTTAGTAAAATAAATAGTCAAAATATGGGTGAAATAATGTTCCATCATTGTTCAATGTAACAGTTAAGTAAAAATAAAACATCATACTTATGTTTTTTCAAGTAGAAAAGATTTACCTTCCATTCTAAGGTGAAACCTAGTGGTTTGAAGGATTAGGGCAAAGTATTGAGATTGTATTATTTGATTTATTATTCAATTTAATTAAAGGGCACCTAGGTTACCCCTTTTTCTAGATTTAACAGTCTTTTGTGTCCCCAGAATGTGTCTGTAAAGTTTCAGCTCAAAACACCCATCAGATTATATATTATAGATTTCAGTTTTTTGTTTTTTGTAGCTCTAAACAGCTTGTTGCTGTTTTTGTGTACTGGGCCTTTAAGGCTAGTCCTCCCCGCCCATCTTTCCCATGTGCCTGTCAGCGTGCCTCAATCTCCGCCCTTGGCTGCATCAGGCAACAGAGAGACATGAAGGAAGCAGATCTCACATAACGTTTGTGAGAAATACTACAGTAAGAACTTTACCAATGAGTATTTGCTGCATTTGTTGTGGAGTTGCAACGATGAGTCACACACAATGTTGTTACAAAGTTCACACACACAGCGTGCACGTTTAGCTTTGCACTCTTTTTGCAAGCAAATGTGACAGGATACAGGTTAATTTCCACTGCTGTATGGATATCTGTTATGTTAATGTACTAAATAAACCTGATTTAACGTCCACAAACCGAGATTGAAGCGTCTTATTTTAATAATTGTCCTGACACGCGGCTGTGGTGATGAAGTAAAGCTGAAGTAAATTGCTGTAGTTCATCACAAACATTAAAACATTTTAAACTTGTAAAACTCACTCTTGATCACATTTGATGTTGATTGATGATCCTAGCGAACTGAACGGATCATTTATTCCCAGTTGCTTTGCGCACATCCTGTCTTGTTGATACGATTATACGTGCTACTATGGAGACATTTTAATACGCAGCTGTCAATCAATTCGGTGGGTGGGGGGACCGCACTCCTACGTCAAGTTAACGGTCTCAAAACCGCTCCAATTGGTCCGTTTTTATGTTGTTAATAAAAAATAAAAAAAAGGACTGGGTATACACTACACCTACACATATGCCTGTCCAAACAGCTTAATAAGTAGATTTTTCACCATATAGTTAGGCTTACAAAATGCCATAAAATAAATCCTTTTCTAAATATGCCTGTCACTATGTTTAATGTACCGTACATATATTGTTACGCTAAAATTTTAAGGGTAAAAATGAATACTGTGCCCACAGCTAATGATTCTTGGGTGATTACTTTTATTTATTATTTTTAAATTGCATAATGGGACCTTGATCTCTGCTCGTGAAAATGTAATTAGACTCAAATAATGTGGCTTTTATTGACCTTTTATAGTAGATTTAAACAATATATTGTATTATAAACTATATATTGAAACAACCCAGTAAAATACCAGTTAAAGTTATGACCAAACTTCAATTCTAATTCTAATTGATAAAGTTTATAAATGCTTTGGCAATACATTTGTCAACAAAGCAATTATTGAATTGACGCCACGGTGGCGTAGTGAGTAGCACGTTCGCCTCACAGCAAGAAGGTCGCTGGTTCGAGCCCCGGCTGGGTCAGTTGGCATTTCTGTGTGGAGTTTGCATGTTCTCCCCATGGTTGCGTGGGTTTCCTCCGGGTGCTCTGGTTTCCCCCACAAGTCCAAAGACATGTGGTATAGGTGAATTGGGTAGGCTAAATTGTCCGTAGTGTATGAGTGGGAATGTATGTGTATGGATGTATCCCAGAGATGGGTTGCGGCTGGAAGGGCATCCACTGCGTAAAAAATATGCTGGATAAGTTGGTGGTTCATTCCGATGTGGCAACCCCGGATTAATAAAGGGACTAAGCCGACAAGAAAATGAACGAATGAATTATTGAATTAAATTGTATGACCAAACCAGGCAAAATATTGTTTCAAACTACTAAAACTACCAAAGAAAGTACTTTTTGTTTTTTTACTTTTTTGTTACACTTTTCAAAACCGTAACAAAGATAGTAACCATTACAGTAGTCCTAATAATACAGTTTGATAGTGTAAATAAATGCACAACACCTAAATAGCAAAATATAGGAAACTGTAATTAATGAATGTTCTACACTGAGTGATATACATTATTTAATAATATATTTGGTCACACTTTATTTTGATGGTCTGTTTGTTGAATTTAAGTTACATTGCAACTAATTCTCATTAGATTATAAGTAGGGCCACACGGAATCTGTGCGCGCAGAATCCCGCAGATTTCCGCAGATTTTTAGCCCATCATTGATTCTGTTTATTTACTGCTGTAAATGTGTGTAAATTTATATTTATTCATTTTTTTTATTAATTTCATTAATAATATTGACTAATATGAAAATATTCATATGATTTATTTACACTACAGTTTGTAAAGTAATATTTTCTGTCTTTTAGTAGAAATTTTGTATGAGAGACTTCCTTTGTTTACCAAATAAGTGGATGTAATTGGATTTGCATTGTAAACATTAAATAAAGGTTAAAAAGGTATTACTTTTTATTTCATTGATTAATTTTTTGGTATGATGTTCCTAAAATCATTCCGCCTAAATCCGCAGATTTTCAACAAAATACTCCGCAGAAATAGCAAAAAATGTCCGCAGATTCCGTCTGGCCCTAATTATAAGTAGACTGTTAGGTTGGGGTTAGGGTTATGGTTAGTGTAAGTTGGCATGTACTTGCAAAGTTTCTTATAGTCATTTAAATGTCTGTTGAATGTCTGTATCAACAGATATTAAGCAGACATTCTACTAATAATCAAATGGGCCGTTGAAATAAAGTGTTACCATATATTTACATTAATATCATAGGAATATTTCTGTAATCTTTTGGGGACCAAGCTCCCATTTACATCTTCCATCATATCAATAATGAATTTGCAGAATAATCCACATTTCCTATAACAAATTTCACAATACGGATGAAAAGAACCAATGAGTCTGTTTTAATATGCTTTAAAATGTCAAAACTCAAGCAGTCATTGAAACAAAAAAAGTTAAAGATTTAGTTTTATTCTTTTCTCTAATGTCATTCATTTTCTTTACGGCTTATTCCCTTTATTAATCAGGGGTTGCAACAGTGGAACGACCCACCAACTTATCCAACATTTGTTTTACGAAGTGAATGTCCTTACAGCTGCAACCCATTACTGGGAAACACCCATACACTATCATTCACACACATACACTACGGACAATTTAGCTAATCCCATTCACCCATAGCGCATGTCTTTGGACTCGTAGGGAAACTGGAGCACCTTGAGGAAAACCACTCGAACACGGGGAGAACATGCAAACTCCACACAGAAATGCCAACTGACCCAGCCGACGCTCAAACAAGTGACCTTCTTGCTGTGAGGTGACAGCGCAACCCACTGTGCCACCGCACCACCCTCTATTGTCATTTATATCCTATAATCTAATGAGCTAGCAGTAATTTCCAGTATCTAAAGCCTTTGATCTGTTATAATCCTGACAACCAATTTCATGTACTTCAGACTATATGATGGAACCTGCAATAGAACGATCTATAATTTCCTGTGGTAACTTTCAGATAGCTTTTTAATGACGTCAGTTGTGCATGAGCTCAATGAGGAAGAGTTTGACTTTTCCTATAAACTGATATTCGGTCAATTGAACAAATAGCCTATCCATAAAATGGGTCAAATGAGTAAATGTTATGATACATCTACGGGACAGATGTTTGAAAAGACTGAAATGAAGGATGTAAAACAATGACCTCAGATTGAGCAGTAAAAATAACTGAGATTGATCATAATATCCAGCATGACACAGTAATGCAGGACAAAACCACAGATAGAGTAGCTGGATTGAGCAATCAGCCATTTTCAGGAAAAAAAACATTCCAATCTATTCCTTGAACACTTTGTCTGGTTTAAAGAGGTATGCTGTCTGCCTGGACTGAATTAGAGGTTAACATCAAATGTTCATATAACCCTGCTGACCAGCACTTTTCAACACAATGGACCCTCGACAAAATCTCTTTGTTGTCTGAAGAGCATAAACTAGGCTGCTTTTTAAAAATGATAGCCAATGTGGGCTAGTAGAACATTCTTTATTAAAGCAGTCAAAAAAGCAGATTTAAATTGCTTAGCATAACGACAACTGGGGTCAAATAATTAAAAAATTATAACAAACGTATTTAAAAGCTTTAAAATGCTGCCTTCGGAGACAGCATTCCAAAGCAGGAAGGCATCGAGGCACATTAAAATCCAAATTCTTCTCAGGTACCTTCTTCTGAATTTTGAAGACAGCATACTGTATGTACACTCACCAGCCACTTTATTATGTAGACCTGGCAAAGTGCTTGTTAACACAAATTTCTAGTCAGCCAATCACAGGGCAGCAACTTAATGCATTTAGACATGGTCAAGACGATCTGCTGCAGTTCAAACTGAGCTTCAGAATGGGGAAGAAAGGTGATTTAGGTGACTTTGAATGTGGCATGGATGTTGGTGCCAGACAGGCTGGTCTGAGTATTTCAGAAACTGCTTATCTGGGATTTTCATGCACAACAGTATATAGGGTTTACAGAGAGTGGTCAGAAAAAGAGAAAATATCCAGTGAGTGGTAGTTCTGTGGGCGCAAATGACTTACTGGTGCCAGAAGTCAGAGGAGAATGGCCATACTGGTTTGAGCTGATAGACAGGCAACAGTAACTCAAATAACCACTTTTTACAACTGAGGTATGCAGAAGAGCACCTCTGAACTCACAACACATCAAACCTTGAGGCAGATGGGCTACAGCAGCAGGAGACCACACTGGGTGCCACTCCTGTCAGCTAAGAACAGGAAACTGAGGCAACAATTTGCACAGGCTCATCAAAATTGGACAATAAAAGAATAGAAAAATGTTGCCTGGTCTGATGAGTCTCGATTTCTGCTTCAACATTCGGATACTAGGATCAGAATTTGGCCTCAACAACATGAAAGCATGGATCCATCCTGCCTGTATCAATGGTTCAAGCTGGTGGTGGTGGTGTAATGGTGTGGGGGATATTTTCTTGACACACTTTGGACCCATTACTAACTGAGCATTGTGTCAGCCCCACAGCCTATACCTGAGTATTGTTGCTGACCATGTTCATGACTACAGTTTACCCATTTTCTGATGGCTACTTCCCGCAAGATAACGCATAAAGCACGAATCATTTCAGACTAGTTTCTTGAAGATGACAATGAGTTCACTGTATTCAGTCACCAGATCTCAATCCAATAGAGCACCTTCAGGATTTGGTGGAACAGGAGATTCGTGTCATGGATGTGCAGCTAACAAATCATGTGCAGCTGATGCTATCATGTCAATATGGATCAAATTTCCTGAAGAATATTTCCAGTTCTTTGTTGAAACTATGCCATGAACGATAAAGGCAGTTCTGAAAGCAAAAGTGGGTCCAACTCGGTACTAGTAAGGCATACTCTATAAAGTGGCCGGTATACTTCACTGCTTCGATATTACAAAATCCTGTGCATTCCATTTCTGAAATGAGCTATAAAAAAGTGTCGCTTCAGTGCTATTTTATTTTATTTTTAATGGCATTTTTAGTGAGAAGTTAACACATATTCCTTTAGTTGTCACCCTCTCTATTTAGTTGTACACAAATAAATCATATGCTACAAGTCAGCAGCCTAATCTTTTGGACGCAGTCAACATTTTAGTGTTTAGTTAAGAGTTAAACGAATCCTATTACTTACCCATGCACACAAAATGTGCCCTATAGTCATTACATAACAGTTACCTAATTCGAGTATCGAAAACACACATTAATTGATTTTCTTTAGGCAAAAACATCATCACCACCATCACTTGTTGCGTGACTCTTCCCGTCGACGTCAGACTGCAAACGGTGTGGCGCGTGACGTCAGGAGGAGACACTGCTTAAAGTTGTGAGTGTCCGTCGATTCGGAACAGAGCAGGTGTGGAGTTTATCCTCGTGCTGAGAGACAGCAGATACGAGACGAAAAACGCCGCAGCATCCGTGACAGGCGGCTGGCTAGTGATCTTTCTGTAAATCATCTCCTTTTTGCTCCCTTTGAGAAAATATTCAGATAACATATTTAGAACTACGGTGGACACTGCCAAAAAATCTGCTGTTAACAGGTAAACCTATGAAGGAAAAACTTTGTATGGAATTAAAAGTAGGAAAATGTGAATGTAATTTAGTGTAGCCTATTGATGGATTGTGCTATAAACGCATGCTTTTGTTATTTATTTGTGAAACGCATTATTAGTCTATAGATATATTAACCTATAATTTATCACTTTGCAAGACTCTATTATAGATAACTTGATGTTTTGCAAGTGTGTAAAGGTTAAATGCTTGTTTTTGTAGCTCATGGCGTTAATAATGAACTCCTGGTGGACTGTGGCTTTGAGCGCCTGTCTCGTGCTCATGGTTCGGGCTGAATGCGGCAGAGACTGCGCGCTCTGCGTTTACCGTCTCTTCCGACAGACAGACATCGACACATTGGTGAGTTTCAGCTTCAAACATATGTTTTATTACAGAAGTGATGCTAGGTTTCATGACGACGCATTTTTAGTAAAGTGTTTCAGAAAAAGTAGGCTATTTATCAAAGGTCGGGGCAATTTGTCACATAGCCCAGTTAAAAAGTCGTTTAAATAGAATTAGTTTATTATTATGCTGTTATTATTATTATTATTTAGGCTACATTAATTGTGAATTTTATTGTCCTATATATGCTATTGTCTGATAATAAGGTAATAAACAATAATTTAATAGCTTTTCCTTTCAAGGTATATAACTGGAGATATAACATTTTTAGGCTAAACTATCCAAACACTGACTTTCAGCTTAAATAAAAACTATATGCTGTTTGCAAGGCTTTAAATAGCCGTCAACGTTTATTTCTATTCCGAAGAACAAGTAGGCTAGACTTCAGCATAAACTTACACTCTTAAAAATAAAGGTTCCACAATACGATTGTCACAGTAATGAGAACAGAAGAACCATTTGGGATATGCAAAAAACAGTAATTGGTTCTTGAAATTAATTACTTTCTTTTAAAAAATCTTAAAACTGTATCTTATTTTATAATAAAATACACTAAAAAGAAATTATTTTTGATATTATGATATTATTTTAATTTGTTAGGTAAACACCCTTTAGGCAGACGTAAGTCTTCTATATACATTACTATTGATTATATATATTTATTATATATATATATATATATATATATATATACTATTCAATATATTTATTATATTTTTGCAAAATAAGAGTACATACCAAATGGTGTCAGACAAATTAAGAACAATAATTATTTGGTGACATAAAAGACTTTAAAGAACATAGTCATACTAATAATACTGATTTTAAATTGTTACTTTGTCATTATTCAAAAAAATTATCAGCAATTTTTTAAATAATTTAAAATATAACTAATTTTAGTATAATCACTTGTTCTACTATATACTTTACTAAGTACAAATCATAAGTATGCTATAAGAGTGCTGTTTCAGTGCCAGTTGACAGCATTTTCCACTGCGCAGTCTGTCAACATAATTCTTTAACAGCAGACTGAATGATTGTGCCCTCTGGTGGACTGATTGTTTGCTGGTCATTCTGCTCTCCAATAGGCCTGCACATTAGAATGCGAAGGGGCTGTGGACTCCAGAAAAGTCGAAATCTGTAAAAACATCCTCACCGAAGAGGATCGCCTCGCCATCGACAGCCTCAAGCAAGACGAAGAGAGTGCGAACCATGTTCTCGCCAAGAAATATGGCGGCTTTATGAAGCGTTACGGTGGCTTTATGATTAAAAAAGCAGCAGAAATCGGCACAGGAGCCCAAGCTGAGGGTGACGGCACAGGGGCCATCAATAAGAAATATGGAGGCTTTATGAAGAAGGCGGATGGTGGAGCTGAAGACCAGCAGGTGGAGCTCCTGCGAGAGATCCTTCGGGTCGGCCTCTCTTCAGAGTCCGATGAGCAGCCTGATAGGGACATGGCCAAACGCTATGGGGGCTTCATGAGGAGCGTACAGGAGAACACTGGGAGAGACCTGCACAAGAGATATGGTGGCTTTATGCGCAGAGTGGGAAGGCCTGATTGGTTGGACAACCAGAAAGTGCTTCTGAAACGCACTTGGGAAGACGGAGGTGAGACAGCGCTGCCCGACATGCAGAAGAGATATGGAGGATTCATGGATTAGAACGAAAAACATGGACATCCATCCTAAAACAGCCCTGTTCCTACTCTGTGTAGAGCTTGCACTGTACCAATTTCATGTGAAGCCATTTTGAATTTCTATTTATTTCATTTGTTTTTGTCTTTGCTGCTAAATATTCCTTTATGATGTACAGTGTATGTTAGTGTTCTAGGTTTTGTGTTTTGAAAAGAAAATCTTTGCATTCACTTACCATGGAATCACAAATCAGACATTTGGTAAAGACAGAGGACAATAATCGAACCATTTCTGGGTCACATTCCCACAATGAAAAAGCACTTTTGGCGGTGTTGCTTCGATCTCTGAGAATCTCATCACATTATTAGTCCGCTTTGCTCATTGAACATTGTTGGTGAGGTTAAGTCTGCCGTCTGCACTCGATGTCTTAATGATTAATGCATTTCCTTTACATAACTTTATACAGCTTTTGTTCTTGTTTAAATCGAGGCAACAATTTGAGCTATTAGCTGTACAGAATACAATAAATTCATCTTACTGCAGAAGTGAAGTGTCTCGTTGAGATATTTGTTTTTCACAAATTGAGCCATCCTGCTGAATGAAGCTGTCCTATTAAGAGTATAATTGCTTTAATGGCTCTCTTTAACAGCATTTGATAGCAACTTTTCTTATTTTTGCAGTTTATAGTCCTACATGAGCAATAGCATATGAGCTGTTGTATGTAAAATTAAATGACTTGAGCATATTTTACATAAAAAAGTTTAATATAGATTAGATTATTGTTTGTTTGGTTTTATGTTTATTTATTATGAGTATAAAAGGGATCTAATTATAAAACGTGTAATTTTTAAGAGTTATTGTGTGGTAACTGTCAGGAGGTAATTCACTTTAATATTATTTTTATTTATTTATTGTGGCTATGGTGAATTTCATAAGAGGCAAGATTAGAGATTAGATAATGTCAGTGGGTTATTAACTGATTGATTGTGGGCACGGATATTGTCCTTATGGTGCGGTCCCCACTGTGTTGTAAAAGGAAATGGAAAAAAAAAATCTGTATTATTAGTCACTCACTTTTCCTTCAGCTTAGTCCTTGATTTATAAGGGGTCACCACAGCGGAATGAACCAATGATTATTAGTTAATCATTAATTATTGAATAAATAACAATGAACAAATTAATGAAGTATAAATCTAACCTCAAACAGTTAACAGTTTACAGATTAGCTTTATTTAGGTGACAAAATTTCTTAATGGTAAAGGACTGGTTTACAAATAGTGTTATGGGGGTGGGGGTGTTCAGTTTTAGAGATACGGCATGATTGTTATCAAAGATGTAATTTACTAACAAATGAACAAAATGCTGAAGCAGATTACGCTTTATTTTCTTTCTTTACATGAGACAATTTAATCATGGTGAGGGTCTGACTCAAAAATTATGTCATAGAGGCAAATTTTAAAAGGATAAATTCAGTGATATGCTTATAATTACCAAGGAAGTCATTCATTCATTACATTAAACAGTTTACTCAAGGATACTATATATTGTTATTATTATTACAATGAAATATTAACAAGAACATTTGATTTACAATTATTATTATTCATACAATAATCATATTATTATGTAATACAGGAACATTTCAAAAGCGTTTGGAAGACTTCGATTCGATACTGATAGTGGTAATTATCAGTACACACATTTAGATATTTATTTATGGATGCCATGAACTATGTCGTTTTGTTTACTTGTCTTTCAGCTACTGGTGGCCAATAGACGCATAAGCATAGTGAATTTATGATTTTTTTTACCAAAATATTTTTTCTTATTATTTATTTATTTAACATTTCCATAATTTAGATTTTTTTTTTACCGTAATCCATTTTGCAGTATGAAATACAACGATTCTAATGCAGTAGCTGTGATCTTTCGACTTTCAAATGTTTTGACTTAAGCATTGATTAACTATTTATGACTCTTCTGTGGTTTAGTTGACGAAACAAACAAACCACGACGAAGTTTATTTATATCACCAGACATTATTTATTACTTACCTGCAGCTGGCAAATCGAGACTACACAATTCTTGAAACTAATCTAACTGTGTGCCGCTGAAAGAATATGTCTTATAAATCATGAAGGGAGCAAATTATACTCTTTTGTATCTCACTATTTATTATAAGACAAAGTCCCTAATGAGAACTCAGTAAAGTCGAACAGCTCAAACAAGTCACGACGAAACACCATAAATACTTTAGTAAATACTTTAACTCCCACAAGCCAATGCGTCGATTGCGCCGAGCCACGTGACCGCAGTGTTTCTCTCACCCAACCCAGTTAGTCCGTCCGTCCCAGTTGATCTAAAACACAGAACCAGATACACTCCAGTTAACCTGTACTACTGGTGAAGTAGTTTGCCGTCCCTCTGTGGTCTCTCTGGTAACGAGAAGCGGAGAAGGGAGAAGTAACATCATTCTCAAAGTGCGCGCGCGCGTTCTCGTTGTATTTTCCTCATGTTCATTTGAAGAACAAATATTTACTTACCAACCGCGACCTGCACGGGAACAACTCACTATCCGAGTCCTTTGTAACTTATCTCACGCAGAAAGGTAAGCCATGTTAACATTACAGTATACCTCTATGTCCAAAGTTTTAAAGTTGACAGACAAGCTGATAAGTGTTTTTGTTTCTGACTAACTTACACTTCAGTAGTGTCTTAAGTGTTTGCATTAGCCTGTCTCAACCACATAATGATTCACTGTTCTTTGTGTCAGGTTATTCATAAGGTCACCTGCACACCTCAAAAATGAACATTTTCTTGGAGACTCTACAGCTGATATTCTTGACCATCTACTACCACCTGGAAGCCTTCCTAAAGTTTTTCATCCCACTGAGGAAGAAAGATGTGTCTGGAGAGATTGTGCTCATCACCGGGTCAGGCAGTGGGATTGGCAGACTGATGGCCCTTGAGTTTGCTCTACTGGATGTCTCACTGGTGCTGTGGGACATTAATGTGGATGGCTTGAAAGAAACTGCAGAACAGGTTAAAGAAAAAGGGGCATCGAGGGTACATTACTACCAGTGTGACTGCAGTGATAGAGAAGCAGTGTATCGAGTGGCAGATCAGGTAAGCCGAGTTCAAACTGCCGTTGTGAGTTGTTTCGAAGGAATGAAGAATATTTCATTCAAAACCATGCATGCTTTTAAGGACTTGCTTAAAGAGATTGTTTACCCAAAAAATGGAAAAGAATTATGTCATTTACTCACCCTATGTTTGTTTCAACCCTGCATGAGTATCTTTCCTCTGTTAAACACAAAAGAAGATATATTAAAGAATGCTGAAAACCGGTCACCATTTACTTCCATAGTATTTGTTTTTACTACAGTGGGAGTCAGTGGTTACAAGTTTTCAACTTTTATGTTTAAAAGATGAAATAAACTAGGCATGGGATGATAACGGTTTCAAGGTTTTAACACGGTTTAGAAAAGTCAAGGTTTTAAAACCACCAGTTTTTATTATTATTTCATTTTAGGGCAATAGTATCTCCAGGAGAAAAGGGACCTCCACTAGGCATGGGCCGGTATAAGTTTCTGCCGGTATGATAACCTTGGATAAAAATATCATAGTTTCTCGATATGACGGTATTGTGATTACTGCTCTAAAATATGTAATTTTTAAATGTCTGGGTAAAAAACTAAAACTCTTTTCCCCTTTGAACACAATGTATTTTATTTTTTGAAAGATTTATAATATTTTGGAGCAGTAAACATTTCAGGCTAAATAATGAAAGTGAGTCATTGACTTCTGCTGTCTTCATTAGTTTCAAAATCACAGATTTCTTTTCAATTTAAAAATGGCATCTTTGGATATTCTTTCTGCTGGAGATGCTGTTGTCCTAAAAACTAAGATAAATAATTTAAAAAAGAATAAAACAATACCTTAGGAACGGTATTACAGAAAACTTTGGCGGTATGAAAACCTTGACTTTTCCAAACCGCGGTTTACCTTTAAAATGGTTATCGTCTCATGCCTAACTTCCACATCTAAAGCCACTGGTCCAAAATATTTAAAATGTTTCTTAAAATAAAATATATTGTGTTCAATGGGGGAAAAAGTTGTTTATTAACCAGACATAAAAAAACAAACAAACAAAAAAAAACTTAGTAATCACAATACCATGATACCGTGAAACTAATGTTTTTATGCAAGGTTATCATAGCGTCAGAGTCTTATACCGGCTTACGCCTAAAATACGCTCAATAAAAATTTGGAGTCATTTGACGTTGACTGAGTGAATATTAAACCACACTAAACTAAACTGATCTTCAACACTGAAAACTGGACTGAGACGGTTTAAATTTACTATAATCCATGTGAAGCTGCTTCGACACAATCTACATTGTAAAAGCGCTATACAAATGAAGATGAATTGAATTGAATTGAATTGAACTAAATGTTGAGTAAATTTTCATTGTGACTGAACTATCCCTATAATGTTGTTGCTGTGCCGAGTATTTTGCAAAAACGTTTTAGAAGCTGAAAAAAACAAAGAGTTCTATTAGGACACACATCTGCATCACCATTTAGACTACATTAAAATGCTTTTCTTATGCTGATTGGCTGGTCTTGTGGCATTCTTGATGTTTGCATTATAACTGCAATTCGAAACGATTCTAATTGGTCATTTGGGGTATTCTGCTGTTGTATATTTTTTTGCATAATGACTGCTAGATATATTCACACGCTATGTCTAATTACTGCAATTACAAGATTCCAGCTTGTAATAAGCATCATGATATATTTTGTAATTAACTGGTAAACTTGGACCTTTCTGTCAGTTATGACCACAGATAATTACGGTATTGTCATAGAAATCTTTGTCCTGACACTTTTTATAGAAGTTGAAGTATATGCAAGTGTAGAGGAGTGCATCTGCATAAAATATAATAAAGCAACCACAAGTATTGATAAATACATTAAAGCAAAACTTTTGGTGAAATAAACTTTTTCAGGAGTCATTTTCTGGGAGTCTAGCAATATTGTGTCCAAGGTACACAAATTGAATAATTAAATGTCAAATAACACTGTATAGACTCCATTATACACTACATGACAAAAGTCTTGTCGTCAATTTCAGTTGTAAGAGCAGCAAATAATAACTTGACTTCTAGTTGATCATTTGGAAAAGTGTCAGAAGGTAGATTTTTTTCTGATGAATCATCTGTTAAACTGCATCTCTATCATGATAAATTCTGCAGATGACAAATTAGAACCCGCATGGACCCAAGATTCTCACAGAAATCAGTCAAGTATGGTGAAGGGGAAAAAAAAATCATGGTTTGGAGTTGCATTCAGTATGTGTGCTTGTGAGAGATACAGTATACAGAGTGAATGGCAACATCAACAACTTGAGGTATTAAAACATTTGTGCTGCCCATTACATTACAAACCACAGGAGGGGTCAAATTCTTCAGCAGGATAGCACTCATTCTCATACTTCAGCCTCCACATCAAAGCTCCTGAATGCAAAAAAGGTGATGGTGCTCCAGGATTGGCCAGCCCAGTTACCGGAAATGAACATTATTGAGCATGACGAAGAAGGAGGCATTGAAGATGAATTCAAAGAATCTTGATGAACTCTGGCAGTCCTGCAAGAGCACTTTCTTTGCCATTTCAGATGACTTCATTAATAAGTTATTTGAGTCATTGCAGAGATATATGGATGCAGTCCTCCAAGGTCATGGGAGTCATACACAATATTAATTCTTTTTCCACTGCACCATGACTTTTTATTCTATACTGTACATTATTTCTGTTAAGTGACAAGACTTTTGTCGAAGCAAAGTCAGACCTTCTGTCCTAATTAAATAATTAAATATCAAGACATGAATATATTTTATTTTGGTAAAATATGCATAATCTACAGGACTTTGCCTTTCAAATGAGCCACTTCTGATACCAAATGTTCAACTAGAAGTCAAGTTATTATTTGTTGTTCCTAAAACTTGGATAGGCGACAAGACTTTTTTCAGGTGTGTATATGTACATAATCACAATTCATCATTTTTCACATTTCACTCATTTTTTCAAAAGTTAAAAACAGTAGAATTTCTTGTGCCTGAATGTTTTGCCTCGCTTGAAATGGTCACAAGCCCTGAAAACACATGCAAATGATGAACAATTCAGTAACTTTATGAATAACCTTTGCAATGACTTTACAAATCATGAGAGTTTTCCACTATGACTCCTGGTCAACTATAATTTCTAGAATATTCGACATTGCAGATCCTGCGATGTGACTATTGCAGATGCAATCATTGCAGAAACAATGTATTGTGCAGCCCTTACCTAAACTATATATTAGTCCATTATCTAATAATGGTTTTATCAGTTGTCATTCCTTCTTAAACAATTAGTTTTATGTATCACTTTCTTCTCATATCAGCTTAAATGACACTTTAATGTCATTTATTTGATTATTTCCATAATTGGCAACAGCATCAGTAAGATAATAAAGTGAGTCAGCTAGGCGTTATTGCAAATTAAACCGTGACCAAGTTATCAGGAACTTTGCATAAATCAGGGGATCCGGTATCACCCTAAAGGGTTTTATTTTATAATAATAATGACCACAGAGAATTCCAACCAGCAGCAAACCGAAATCCCTGTGCAAATAAAAAGTCAATATAAAAGCTGCAAAAGAAAATGAATTATGCTACCTATCATTGTTAAAAGCGCTCAAATGGCAGAATACAATAGTGCTTTATGATATTATGAAGCAAATTATTTTTTTCTTATCTTTGAATGTCATGTCATTCATTCATTCATTTTTTTTCGGCTTAGTCTCTTTATTAATCCAGGGTCGCCACAGAGGAACTTATCTAGCACATATTTTACGCAGCGGATGCCCTTCCAGCTGCAACCCATCTCTGGGAAACATCCATACACACTCATACACTATGGACAATTTAGCCTACCCAATTCACCTGTACCGCATGTTTTTGGACTGTGAGGGAAACCAGAGCACCCGGGGGAAACCCACGCGAACGCAGGGAGAACATGCAAACTCCACACAGAAACGGCAATTGGCCCAGCCGAGGCTCGAACCAGCGACCTTCTTGCTGTGAGGCGACAGCGACACTGCGTCGCCTGAACGTCAGTCACTTTTACATTTTATCGACTAGTTTGGCTTCCAAAGATAGAACCACATAAATAGTACAAGAAATCTAATATCATTAATACACTTTGTATCCAATTTTTCGAGAACATAACTTGAAACTGATTAAGACTGCAGTTTGCTAAAGTGATCCTATATTGAAATGTATATAATAACAAACAGATGCTGCTGAACATACACAGTTGTTAGTATATCAATTTAAGTACCGTCTGTGCAAAAGGAGACGAATTACAATCATTCTGTGCTGTAATAAACATGCACTTTGTGACACACCATTAAACACACTGCAGTCATTTTTAAATGGCAAATGCTATGCTACTTTCGATTTAGACACACAAATGTTATAGAGGAGTAAGTTGATTTGAAAGAATGTTTTAGTTTACTGCAGTTCCAAACTCAAAGTGGGGCCTAAGTGAGTTCCAAACCCCTTTTAAAGGGGACCATTTATGCAAAAATAACTTTTATAAGGGGTTTAAACACAGTTGTGTTGCAACTGTGTAAAATATAGCCAATGGTAAAAATTTATTATTCAATTTTTATTATCAGTCTTTATAAAAACAGTCTGGGGGCGCCACGGTGGCGCGTGAGTAGCACGTTCGCCTCACAGCAAGAAGGTCGCTGGTTCGATCCCCGGTTGGGGCAGGTCCCGGTTGGGCCAGTTGGCATTTCTGTGTGGAGTTTGCATGTTCTCCCCGTGGTTGCGTGGGTTTCCTCCGGGTGCTCCGGTTTCCCCCACAGTCCAAAGACATGCGGTACAGGTGAATTGGGTAAGCTAAATTGTCCATAGTGTATGTGTGTGAATGAGAATGTATGAATGTGTTTCCCAGAGATGGGTTGTGGCTGGAAGGGCATCCGCTGCGTAAAACAAATGCCGGATAAGTTGGCGGTTCATTCCGCTGTGGCGACCCCGGATTAATAAAGGGACTAAGCCGAAAAGAAAATGAATGAATGAATGAATAAAAACAGTCTGCAGAAACAGCTTTATGGACATTCGTGCTTTATATAGGTGATCAGAGGGGGAAAGCTCTGTCGATCAGTTACGATCTCCCCCTCATTAGTGTAAACAGCTCTGAGTGAGAAGCAGCCTTCCACCATTGAGAATTCACATCATACCTGCCAAAGATCTGGTCAGTGACTAATAGGCATTATAAATGTCGAATTGTAGGATGCACAAATGAACACTGTTGTCTCCATAGACACAGAATCTGTCACTATGGTGACAAATAGATGTTTGTAGCTCTGCCCCCTTTTAAAAAGAGCACAATCTCATTTAAATTTAAAGTGACAATCACCAAAGCGGCACAATTTGGATTAAACCCTAAAAGGGGTTTCATTGAGTTATAAATAATTATTTGTGTGGTGTTTGAGCGGAAACTTCACATACAAACTCAGACATCAGAGACTTATTTATTAAGTCTTGTAAAAAGGTGAATAAAGGTCTCTTTTAACTAACGGTTAATCTGATGTCTTTGTCTCTCTCTGTGTTTTACTCCTAAATGTTTATTTGCTTCCAGGTAAAAAGTGAAATCGGTGATGTCACCATACTAATAAACAATGCTGGCATTGTTAGTGGTAAGAAGTTCATGGACACTCCTGATGCACTTATTGAGAAGACCCTGAGAGTGAATGCAATGTCCCATTTTTGGGTAGGAGTGGATCACTATTTCCTACTATCAAATTTAAACAGTGATATCTCTCATTTTGAACCCCCTTATTCTGTATAACTGTTAATTTGTGGTCATGCTTCTATTCCAGACATATAAAGCATTTCTTCCCGCCATGACCGACAAAAACCATGGACATCTGGTCAGTGTTGCAAGCTCTGCTGGCTTGATAGGTGTCAACGGATTGGCAGGTAATGCAATCTCCTCTAATCTCTTACACAACTACCCTCACTTGCCAGAGGGTAGTTGAACTTTTGAAACAGGAACAAAGTCCTTCTAGGCTTTAAATCCATCAGACAATATGATTGGCAAGACTTAAATGTTTTTAAAAGTTTGTAGACATGAAATAATATATTTGTAGAACTGTTAAACATATTTGGTGATATTTGTAGTGTTTGAAATGTCTGTAAATATCATTTAAGCATTATCCTTTGAATGTATGTAATAGTTATACGCCCTCAGGTGTGTGTTAAGTATACACTCTCTTACAGGAAGTGGATATCTGAGATGTTACAGTGATTCTTGTAAATTCCTGAGGTGTCTGTGCATTGTTGTCATAGTTTGTGACACAGGTACTACTACATGGAGATTTCAATGAGCATCTGTTTGAAATGTCTGGAACTGGTTTACATTGCATTGCCACCAGGGCTTGACATTAACTTTTTGGATCACCAGCCACTGTGGCTAGTAGATTTCCAACATTAGTAGCCACTCTGCATTTTCAATAGCCACAATTTTGTGTGGGGAAAATATATTTTATATGCATAAATATGACTTTGACACGCTAAAATAACTTGATTTAGTTTTTGTGTTATGTTCACATGCCTCCTCATTCATTTCACTTTTTGTGTGTCATGTATGGGCTAGCTCAATTAGCATGAGAAAATGGGTCATGGTTTTATAGTGTCGTATTACAATTAGTTTTTATTTCACATGACCTTTCAGAGCAATTTTATCTTTGACCACACCAAACATAAATAAATAATTATTTCATAGCCACAAATTTTAAATGCATCAAAACAAGCCCTGATTACCACTACTGCCTGTGCCTATCTTTCTCAACACAGATTATTGCGCGAGCAAGTTTGCTGCCGTAGGTTTTGCTGAGTCTGTGGCCCTTGAGCTGTTATCAGCAGGGAAAGACGGAATCAAGACCACAATTGTCTGCCCATTCTTGATCAACACAGGACTGTTTGATGGATGTGGGACAAAGTAAGCTATCACACATTTCATATTCTGTAGGGCTGTCGTGATGACCACAATTTTTAAATAACTGTGCTGTTCTGGCCTTTTGGCTGAGGCCATGGAATTATGGTTGTGGACTTGCTCTTGTTTATTAAACATGTAATTTACCAACAAAAAATGCAGCAAAATTAAGATAAAAATGATATCAAACTATATTCATTATAAGACTGTAATATATTTCAACAAACAGTACATGAAGTGGTCAAAGAATTGTGTTCGACCCACTTCACACTTGCATCCTTCCGGCTTACCGGCTTTCGATTTTCCACATCTTTTTGATACTCGCATTCAAATTGAAGAACAAAACAAAACATCAAAAATGTATGTTTAAACTGAATTAAATGCACTTTTTAAAAAGTAGCTGCAACATGTGCTATTGACAAGCCAACTGCAAAAAATAAATGCAACCACAGAAACAATGGTCACTGCAGTGTTTACTTTTCCAATTCTTTCTTTTTTACACTTCATTATGCACCGATTGTCAAAGAGCTTAATATACAGGAGTGTTTTAAGTGTAATTGTCTCCCTGTCAACTCATTTCAGAGTATTAAGACTGAAAAAATGTCATTCATAAAAGCCTAATCTTACACAAACAAAAAGCGAGAGCTAGCCAATTTAGCAAATTTTCAGCAGACAGGTCTCAGTACGCAATGCGTTGTATCTAAGGTCTTATCTCTCTGTCATCCAGCCGCAACTGTGCTCACAAGTGTCAAGTCGTGAAGCAACCTCAAAAAGGAGTAACTGAAAGCTTGACATAACCGACAAATGCCGCTGTCAGCTGCTGTTATGCAGCCTGTCTAGTCAAGTAGAAATGGCAAAAGCACAATCTGTTTCTTTTTAAGTACAAACCTGTGCAAGTTATTTCATTTAAAATGATAGTAAAATAACCCCAAAATACAATCTATTTAATAAAAGAATATTAATACAAATATTTTTCAATTTTTTATAAAGATAGACTAGATTATGTATTTTATTTATTAAAAGACTTACAAGTTAATTTCATCTATAATAATCAGCTACTGTGCTATTGCAGTATATATGAAAATAATTTATATTATATAAT
>CAIGQQ010015130.1:1104814-1114860 GCA_903798035.1 Danio albolineatus
GATCTAGATCAGTGGTCACCAAACTTCTTGCTGGAGGGCCGGTGTCCTGCAGGTGTCCAAACATCCAGACAGGTGTATTGATTTAAGTTGGAGCTAAACCCTCCAGGGATACCGGCCCTCCAGGACTGAGATTGGTGACCCCTGATCTAGATGATAGATGTGTATATGCACTCACCGGCCCCTTTATTAGGTACATCTGTCTAACTGCTCATTAACACAAAATTCTAATCAGCCAATAACATGGCAGCAATTCAGTGCATTTAGGCATGTAGACATGGTCAAGTTGATCTACTGCAGATCATACTGAGCATCAGAATGGGGAAGAAAGTTGATTTAACTGACTTTGAACGTGGCATGGTTGTTGGTGCCAGATGGGCTGGTCTGAGTATTTCAGAAACTGCTGATCTACTGGGATGTTCATGCACAACCATCTCTAGGATATACAGAGAATGGTCCCAGAAAAGAGAAAGTATCCAGCGAGCGGCAGTTCTGTGGGCGCAAATGCCTTGTTGATGCCAGAGGTCAGAGGACAATGGCCAGCTGATAGAAAGGCAACAGTAACTCAAATAACCACTCTTTACAACCGAGGTATGCAGAAGAGCATCTCTGAGTGCACAACACGTCAAACCTTGAGGTAGATGGTCTACAGCAGCACAAGACCACACTGGGTGCCATTCCTGTCAGCTAAGAACAGGAAACTGAGGCTGCAAATCGCATAGGCTCACCAAAATTGGACAATTGAAGATTGAAAAAATGTTGCCTGATTTGATGAGTCTCAATTTCTGCTGTGACATTCAGATAGGGTCAGAATTTGGCATCAACAGCATGGATCCACCCTGTCCTATATCAACGGTTCAGGCTGGTGTTGGTCGTGTAATGGTGTGGGGGATCCAGCATTATAATGCGCCATGTAAAAGCGTGAAATTATCTCAGACTGTTTTTTTTTTTTTTAAATAACAATGAGCTCACTGTACTCAAATGACCCTGACTGATCTCAATCCAATAGAGCACCTTTGGGATGTGGTGGAATGGGAGATTCATGGATGTGCAGCCGACAAATCTGCTGCAACTGCGTGATGCTATCATGTCAATATGGACCAAAATCTCTGAGGTATATGTCCAGCACCTTCTGAATCTATGCCACGTGGGATTAAGGCAGTTCTAAGGGCAAAAAGGGGTCCAGATGGAAACTAGTAAGGTGTAACTATATGCATCGAGATGATTTATGCATTGTTAAAAAAATAAATAAATAAAAATAAAAAAAGTTTAGTTACTTAAATATTTCTCTTTTTTTTTTCATTTTAACAAAAACTTGAAGTCATTAATTTGGCGGAGGGATGTATAAATTCGGTCTGACTGTATATACTTTTATCATTTGGATTTTGCTTTATTTTCCACTTTCTTGAAATAACCTTCTTTCCTCTTGTGTTAATATGCACCCTGAGCCCCTCCATGTAAAGTACACACACAAAACAAAAATCCTGTGTGTTTGCGCACACTTTGCAAATAAATCTCATTCTGATTCGGAAAAGAGACACAAATGAATGATGCAGTGTAAAATATTGCCACTAGTCGGCGCTAAAGTTACGCGTTTGAGACCTGAAAGATCTGCTCGGACAGCTTAATTTATCCTGCATAAACTCACTTTATATATACATGTTGTATTACGTGACAGACAGATAACCGTACAAATGTATACAGCCTTTAATAACATTATTGTAAAGCAACATTAATAAAATGCTTAATAGTTGTTTTTTTGTTTTTGTTTTTTTAATAAACTGAATGTAAGTCAAATTATTCAATGGGAATATAACTCTGCAGACTACTTGTGCTGACAGGATAGGTGATGGATATACATTGTGTACACCTTTGTTCGCATCCAGCATTGGCAGTGATACTGGAGCGAGTTCACTGCTTCACTACACTGACAGTCGGACGCTCTGCACGTTTGATGACGCTTCGCTGTAAACATCACTGACGCGCGAGTCGCGTGAGAGAATCTATTAAACTTGGAATTTGGCGAGCGAGACTCTGTTCTTCAAACCAACCTGCGCCTGCAAACCCTTACGGAAACCGTCCACGTTGAGATGGCAAGAAAATCCCAAGTCCCGTCTGCGTATTATGGTAAGTTGCTGTTCATAGCGCACTTGATGTAGCCTACTGTACATCCTTTTGCGGTGTTAGTTTTTTCTGTGTCGCATGGACAACTTATAACATCAATATTCAACGGAAGATATGCCGCAGAAGTGGTCGTTTTCATCTGTCATATGCGGGAATTAAAGTTCACAATGGATATTTGCGTCCAGACGTGGAAAAATGCTGCCCTTGAGAATTATTGTGTGGTTTATTCGCTTTAAATATTAAGCTTAGGCACAGTTGCGCAAACTGTGATGTGATTAGTGTTATTCGAATAGTTGGTTCGTGTTTTTTATTATTATATATTAACGTGTCTAAAATTATTGTTGGTTGCTATGGTTTGTTTACATTGCTGAAATAGAGGAGGCAGCAACTTTGTGTTGCCAAGGGCATCATGTGGTGAGCTGGCTTTCAGCAAATCAATGAAGAACAGTGGAGACCACAGTAGCCTATCACCTCAGACCTGGGAGATGTATCTGAATTAAAAGCACAGTTCACAAATTTAAAGTTGGACAAGACTTAAATCTGGATTTAGAATTGGTTTTGGCATGCTTTCATTGTTGGAATTAGGGATCCAGCTTTGTGCTTTTTTATTTGTTAGTTAGATGGTATTTAAAAAAAAATGAGCATCTGGTAACTACTAATATGCAGTTTTAGTATTTTTAAATTTATGCTTTTATGTTTAATGTCATGTGTTTTAATGTCATGCATTGTTGGTATGAAATAATTGCATTTGCGGGTACCACAAAATAAATTAAGAGATACTTGAGGAATCAACTGTTATACTTAATTGTTATATTATGATTAATTGTTATACTTTTTAGCAGAAAACTCTGCAAGATGCAGATGTTGGACTGAAACAGCTAATATTAATTGGTGAGGGGTTGCTGAATAACTACTAAGAGATTTTAGCTACTGTCTGGGCTTTCACTGCCTTTCTACACTTCACTTTCTTCATGTGTTCAATACTTTCCCCCAGTGTCATTTCATTTGATTACACATAACATAATTTGTAAACTAGTTAGATTTTTCTTCTCATATATGCATTTATTTAGGGTTTTGCCAACATCTTTGAAAATTTCAAATTGACAGCAACTTTAGAAATGTGCTTTCTAAGGAAAATGGTGGCATGTTTCATACTTATTTCCCCCACTGTGTATGTATATTTAGTATGTATAATAATTTAGATTCCAAACCATTCTCACGTGTAGACGTATGCTTTACATGGTGATTACTGTATAAATTCATGCAATGTGTGTGTGAAAACAATAAGCATTAAAATCCACCAATAAACCCTAAACATAACTCCCCTAAACTTAAACCAAGTAGAGCAAGTAGATTGATAAGTAGTTCTACAAGTCAGATTGTTTAAAATTCATATGAATGTGAAGTAAGGCCATGAGAATGTGTTCACTTGGTTTGTCAGATCACATAAACCTATAAAAACTACAGAATTGTATTTTATGTTGCAAGGATCTATTTTGGCAATAGCCAAACATATATTGTACAGTATGGGTGAAATTTATAGATGTTTCTTTAATGCCAAAAACCATTGCAATATTTAGTACAGATGTTTCATTAACATATTTTGTAAATCTCCTACTGTGGATATTTCAAAACAACATTTTTGATGATCAAAAATAAATTTTAAAGGCAATTTTCTCAATATTTTGTTATTTTAAATCATCCGATTCCAGATTTTAAGTTTGCCAAATATTGTAGGCCGGTATAAAGTATTGAAAGCCTATTTTTTCAGCTTTCAGTTGATATATAAATGGCAATAATAATAATTGAACTTGACACTTATGACTGTTTTTGTGATTCATGGTCACAAATATTTGTTTTTCTGTGAAATCAATTTGTCCAGAACTGTGAAGGAACCACTGTACTGATTCAGTTTGATTGGTACTTTGCTACTGAATGATTATCCTATGTATATTGTATTATGTGGTATAAGCATGGCACAACAGGATTCTTCAAAGAATTTTCTGGTAGTAACTTGATGCATGGAAAAACAAACAAACAAACAAACAAAAAAACACACAAAAAAACATGGTATTAAAATTGTACTTGATGTGTTTTTACAAAGTTCCAAACTCTGTGAATAACATTGGTAGACAGATTAAACCCATTCAAAGAATGCAATCTTGTAGTAACTTTAGGATCCATTGGTTCAGAGCCTGTTTTGGTTTATTTAATGTGGCAGCACATCTGTAATAATGATTATTTTGCTCACCAGAGGCTTTTCTTATCACTAGGAGTGTTACCAACACGTTCTCATTCATATTTCTGTTAGCAGTGGTAAAGCCCTCTACAATTGTTGTCATTTGCCTTCACTTGCTACTGGATCACTTCAGTAAGACACCATTACTCATGTGTCATGAGAGATGTAATTCAATTTGCACTTGATCCAGAAGCCAGACAGATTAGACATGTATGCGTGTGTCTCTAATCTACGCACGCTTACACAAATGGCTTTGATAAGTCCATGTAAATCAACATTCATTTATTTGTTTGCACACAACATTTGCATTTGCAGTTATGTATTATATTTAGCAATAGGGCTGCATAACATATCAAAAACATATTATTACTATTTGCATCTCCATAAAATCCAGTAAACAATCTTTAAACTCTTTGGGGGTCCCCCGGCACATTTTCGTTGTGGTCTGTGCTATTTGCAGTGCATCTCTGTATTTGCATGTGTTGTGAGGATTTTCATCCATAATCTATAAATACAGTCAAGACAAATATATTGAAATAAAGTAATTTATCTTTTCCCGAGTCTAACAGTATTCAAGAACAGTAACTGAATGATAAAAATTAAAATAATTCAATACAAATAATCGTAGTTAAGGTCATAAATGGTACAATTTCTTATCAATGTTAATGTTATCTTGTCAATGTTTTTAAAATATTTATACAATCACAGGCATCAAAAACACATGCAAATGATAAATTATAACACAAATTCAACAAATCCTGCGACATGCCTGTTGCAAATGAGCACATTAGGTTAGGTTAGGGTAGGGTATATTATTAATACCCGAAGATTGATTTGGTTTGCAGTCAAGAGTCCTCATTTCATAACAGTGCCACACAAAAAAAAGCTCACATAGTAACACCAACAAAATAAATAATCACTTCAAGTGTCCACTTCCACAAATAAATGTTTATAATAATCTATAAAATGTAAAATATACAGTTGAAGTCAGAATTATTAGCCCCCTGAATTATTAGTCCTGCTGTTTATTTTTTTCTCAATTTCTGTTAAATGGAGGGAAGATTTTTACAACACATTTCTAAACATGATAGTTTTAAAAACTTATTTTTTAATTACTGATTTATTTTATTTTTGCCATGATGACTGTAAATAATATTTTACTACATATTTTTCAAGACACTTTTATACAGCTTAAGGGGCACATTAAAGGGCTTAACTAGGTTAATTAGTTTAACTAGGCAGGTTAGGGTAATTAAGGCAAGTTATTGTATAACGATGGTTTGTTCTGTAGACTATTGAAAATAATTAGCTTATAAAGGGGCTAATAATTTTGACCCTAAAATGGTTCTTTAAAAAATTTAAACTGGTTTTATTCTAGCCGAAATAAAACAAATAAGACTTTCTCCATAAGAAAAAATATTATCAGACATACTGTGAAAATGTCCTTGCTCTGTTAAACATCATTTGGGAAATATTTAAAAAAGAAGTCATCGAAGTGCCTCTGCTTTAGTCTATCCCCTATTTAAATCTCTAATGGCTGCTGGTAAGAAACTATTTTTGTATCGTTTAGTTCTACAACTTGATACTAGAAACCTGCGACCAGAAGGAAGGAGCTGAAACTCTGAGTATAGGGGATGAGCAGTGTCACTTAAAATTTAATTTGTAATTCCCTGTAGCTGCCTGGTGTACACAGCCTCTAGATTAGATAGTGACACCCCAGTCAGCTTACTGGACCACTTAACTATTTGATTTAGTGTGTTTTTATTGTTAACAGAGAGATTCCCAAACCATGACACCGATACGATATCAATGCTGAAAATGATATATTGTGCATCCCTATCAGAAACTACAGTAATTTATGGGAATTTATTTAAATGAATTCAGAGGAGTTTATATAAACTATATATATATATATATATATTTTTTTTTAGTGATTTAATTGTAAGTGGGACTTTAATTTTTCATTGAGCAACACAAAAAACAGTGTTGAAGGTAAGGAATCATTTATAAAATAAACAAATTCTCCACTCTTCCTCAAATAATATCAGACTTACTTGAATTAATGTACTATTCGGGTTCATATGCAGGAATGTGGCTTCAGTATTCTTGTGATATTCAGCACCTGGAGAATGGGGGAATAGTCTGCGGGGGTTGGAGTTTTCTAGTGTGTGTGGTTTTTTTTTGCGCCTAAATGTTTCTGTGTATTTGTTTATACAATGGCAAAATTTGGAAAATAGCTTACACCACAAGTAAATTTTTGGGTTAAATAATAAGCATGCAGTGGCACGGTGTCTCAGTGTTCACCACTGTCACAGCAGGAAGGTCCTTGTTTCGAGTCCCGGTTGCCAGTGTAGAGTTTGCATGTTCTCCCTGTGTTTGCATGGGTTTCCTCCGGGTGCTCCAGTTTCCCCAACGCTATCTCATGGCAATTTGAAACTTTTGATTTAGTGGCTAATTCGTATGAATTTGTACGATCTAATTCGTATAATTTAGTATGATTTGCTCATCACCCAATGACGGTTGGGTTTAGGGGTGGGGTTGGGTGCCACGCCTCCTTTTTTAAATCGTACATTTTCGTATGACTGAGGTCGTATGACTGAGCTCGTATGAATTTATACGAATTAGCCACTAAACTGGCGTACAATGCCTACGTTTTCTCGTGAGATCAGGCTGGTTTCCCCCACAGTCCAAAGACAAGCACTATAAGCGAACTGGGTAAGCTAAATTGTCCATAGTGTATGAGTGTGTGTGTGAATGAGTATGTATGGGTGTTTCCCAATACTTGATTGCTGCTGGTCAGGCATCAGCTGTGTAAAAAAAAAGAGAGACTTAGTCAAAGGAAAATGAATGAATGAATAATAAGAATGCAGGATTCAAGAAAATATTAATGTAAGCAGTGCTCTGTGCATGTGATGTGAGGAATATGCAGGCTAGAAAATGGCAATAAATCTGAAAGTTTTAACCAAAATTAGGCAGTAAGATATTGTTTTTTCAATAACATATAAGTATCCTGTCACAGGCTAACCTTAAATTTAGCAAATTCACAGATTATTCCAATTAATTCTCAAATATTCCTGTTAATTCCCATGAAAAGGATCCTAGCCTGGAAAAATCCCAGAATTTTGCAACTCTAATTATAGTACATGGAATATTTGTATGGCTGCGAGGTACCATACATTATTATTATTGTTATTATTAATTTTATGTAGAAAGCATTTGTGCTCTGCACTTTGACCATGAAATGAGACTTTACCATATTCAGACTTGCATTGCCAGTAGGTGCTATTATACTATTGCAAAGTCCAGCACTGTTTTTAGCCCGAATTAGATTTAATTAGTACAGAAAAAGATCTGCCTTAAGATCTGTCATAAGGAAACGAAACTGTTTACATATTGTCAGTTTAGAGGCTAATTCGTACAAATTTGTATGATTTTAAAAAGCAGGCATGGCACCCACCCCCACCCCTAAACCCAAAGCAAATCGTACTAAATTGTGCGATCATATGAATTCATACAAATTAGCACTAGATCTAAAAAAGGTAGGAATTGCCATGAGATCATGTTGAAAAAGATATATTACTTGTTTATTTTAGGATGATCATTACAGAAATAAACAATTTACTAGAAGTAGCTAATAAAAATAGCAAGAAAATGTAAGAAATATCGCAAATGTTATTATTGCATATTTACTCAGTATTCTGCTGCCCTATTTTGCAATACATTTTACACATAGTTTTTGTGAATTCCTATAAGGCAAACAGAAGCTGGTTGACCCTTATATAATATTTATAAGGAATAAATATGCAAGTTGGGAAATAAGAAAAGACCCTTAAAAAGGTCACTTGTTTTCCCAACCTGCAGTATTTGCATTCTCAAATGTTTTGTTTGGTTATCTATCTATTATTTATTTATGCGTTCCAGGCTGACCTCAGAAAAGTTTGCAGTTTCTTGTTTAATAAAAATCAGAGCTCAAATGAAACCAAAACTGATCATCTACATTGTTAAAACGTGTTGCTGCAATATTTACGTTGAATCAAATCACCTTTACAAGTCACTTTAACTTGCATCAGTTACACGAAGTTAAAACTTGCATTACTTAAAACATTAAAGTTGAAATCTGATTAATGTATTTAAATAAGTTAAAGTAGCATAAAAACATTTGTTTTCATGAATTTTGATTATATCATTTTTACAGTGTACTGGCAATGAATCAACTGTTAGACGCATGTTTATTCAGAACTAAATATGTGAAGAGGTATGATCTAAACATGTAAAATCCTCATAGTAAAGCTGATAGTGCAACCATGAGCTCTTCTAGCTACTTTTCTGCAGGATTAAATTTGTTTGATCACAAACTAGAGCATCGCAGATGGGAGTACGCAAGCTAAACCCATTTGTTAATGCTATTAAATAAGCAGATGTAAAGTGACTCAGAGGGCCTTGAATTGTGCTTGCTTGAAATTGTGACAGGTGCGCCGATAAATGGTGTGCATCACACATCCACAGGATGATCACTGTCAAAGAGACTGCCGGGAAACACTCATGTCATTAGCATCACCACAAAATGTAGTGTTAAAGCCTTACGCTAAGGAAAAAACAAGAAGTGTCTATTTTTAGCTGGACTGCAGTAAAGACCATGAATAATTTAACAGGGCAAAATTGGGACCAGAGGATAAAATTTTTATGATGTGCCATCAGTAAGTGATGTGATGTCCACACCTCTGTGAAAAGCCATAGCCACAGCTGAGAAATGTTAAAGAGTCAATTACCTGTGGTCATGAGTTAGAGAAACTGATGTTTGAAATGTAACCTTCTTTTCATAAAATTCTATAATTAATAGATTAGGTTCTGTTCATGTTAGCAATGATTTGATCTGTTTTTTTATATTTGTAGTCTCTTTTATTGGCCTGTTTAAATGTGGATTTGAGCGCACCTTGAGCATGTCCCCTTGATAGATTATAGTTTTAATTTAAAAGGATAGTTTAGTCAAAAATGAAAATGTACTCCTAGCTTTCAAAGTGTTTCCAAACCTGTTTAGTTTCTATGTTCTGTTAAACACAAAAGAAGATATTTTGAAGAAAGCTGTAACCACTGACTTCCATAGCAGGAAAAACCACTGAGTTTAGTATGGTAGGAGCTACAGATGCCTGCTAGCATTTTGCTTTGACAGGATTTCTTTAGTAGAAACGCTTAATACTTCATTACCTGTGACTCGTTTGTGTTCTGACCGTATGTGCTTGGTTATGTATGATATCAATAAAGTGTTTAGTGTTAAAAAAAAACCTGTTGTAATACATTGAGCCACTAAACATTGTTCTTATGACGTTTTTCTACAGGAGGAAAAGGTAAATTACTTCCAAAATACTTCAAATATAGCCTGTGTTAGTAAATGCAAGGCTGTTTATGAAATCCAGGCATAAAACTGTATGACAGCGTTTTAAACACCTACAACTAATCAATCTGTCAGATTTTGGAGTGCATTACAGTTCTAAAGAAACTTAAAAATTATAAATTATCTTAAATCAAACAAATACATTCATAGATATGGCATACAAATATATAATTTCACTCACCTGGGAAATTGAGTCAACTTGAATGGTTTGGGAGCACAATTAAGTGCATAGAGCATGCCATATTATCTGATAATTGTAGGAAATAATTTAAAGGCAGATGACTTTGTTAAAAA
>CAIGQQ010015130.1:1114960-1125655 GCA_903798035.1 Danio albolineatus
ATATATATATATATATATATATATATATACAGTATGTCACAAAAGTGAGTACACCCCTCACATTTCTGCAAATATTTATTTATATCTTTTCATAGGACAACACTGCAGAAATTACTTTTTGACAAAATGAAAAGTAGTCAGTGTAAAGTTTGTTTAGCAGTGTACATTTAGTGTCCCCTCAAAATAACTAAAAATACAGCCAATAATAGCTGAACCCCTGGCAACAAAAGTGAGTATACCTCTTAGAAACAAATTGAAAAGTTAATATTTTGTGTGGCCACCATCATTTTCCAGCACGACTTTTATTCTCTTGGACATGGAGTTGGCCAGAGCTTCACAAGTTGCCACTGGAATCCTCTTCCACTCCTCCATCACAACATCACCACCAAGGTGGTGGACATTTGACACCTTGTGCTCCTCCACCTTCCTTTTCAGGATGCCCCAGAGGTGTTTTAAGGGGTTTAGGCCTGGAGACATGCTTGACCAGTCCATCACCTTTACCCTGAGCCCCTTTAGCAAGCCAGTGAGGTGTATTTGGGGTCATTATCATGCTGAAACCCTGCTTTATGGCCCTGTTTCCGGAAGAAGGGGATCATGCTCTGCTTTAGTATGTCACAGTACTTGTCAGAACTCATGTTTCCCTCATTGAATTGTAGCTTCCCAATGCCAGCAGCACTCATGCAGTCCCACATGATGACACTCCCACCACCATGTTTAATGATAGACAAGACACACTTGTCTTTGTACTCCTCACCTGGTTGCCACCACACACGCTTGACACTATCTGAACCAAATAGGTTTATCTTGGTCTCATCAGACCACAAGACATGATACCAGTAATCCTGGTCCTTAGTTTGAATGTCTGCGGCAAATTGTTTGCGAGCTTTCTTGTGCATCGTCTTTAGAAGAGGCTTCCTTCGAGGACAACCATGCAAACCAATTTGGAGCAATGTGCGGCGTACGGTCTGAGCACTGACAGGCTGACCTCCCATCCCTTCAATACCTGAAGCAATGCTGGAAGCTCTTATCTGTCTGTTTTTCAAAGACAATCTTTGGATGTGACGCTCAGAACGTGCACTCAGCTTCCTTGGCTGACCACGGCGAGGTCTGTTCTGAGAAGAACCTGCCCTCTTAAAGCATTGAATGGCCTTGGCTGCAGCACAGTTTCAGAGTGTTGGCTATCTTCTTATAGCCTAGGCTATCTTTATGCAAAGTAACAATTTGTTTTTTCAGGTCTTTTGAGGGTTGTTTGTCATGAGGTGCCATGTTGAACTTTCAGTGGCCAGGTTGAGAGAATGGAAAAGCTTTTATACCAAATTTAAGTCACCTGCTATCTGGAAACACCTGAGACAGTGTAAAACTAATGAGTCACACGCCACAGGGGAAGGAAAATGACTAATTGTGCTCAATTTGTACATTTTCACTTAGGGGTGTACTCACTTTTGTTGCCAGGGGTTCAGCTATTATTGGCTGTATCTTTAGTTATTTTGAGGGGACACTAAATTTACACTGCTAAAAAAAAACTTTACACTGACTCCTTTTCATTATGTCAAAGAGTAATATCTGCAGTGTTGTCCTATGAAAAGATATAAATAAATATTTGCAGAAATGTGAGGGGTGTACTCACTTTTGTGACATACTATATATATATTTAGCAATGCAGTCAGTGAACATCTGGACTTCCTGGAGCCAGCCCCCCAAAGGCGAGTCAATGAATTGCAGTATCAGTTACTTCCGTATTGGCTTCACAAGGGAGAATGGGGTTGCCGCTTGGTTTTTTATTGCATTTACACGGTTTTGGCCCTATCATGTGTTTGGGACGCAGTAAAATATAAATATACGAGGCTAACGGGGAGCAAATATGTAGAGAGATGCTTTTCTCTTGAGTGAATTTCTGTAGTGAATTTAAATGTTCAATGCAGGATTACACACAATGCAGGATTACACACAATTCATTCATGCTATCTCAACACAAATCAATTAAGTTAGCTGAGTTGTTTTTACAAATTTAAGTGGATCGAACATAAAATGAGTGTGTTTCAATATAATTTACAGTATATAAGATTAAACAAGCAGCTTGAACAAGTAACTTGGCTGAGGTAAACGCAATGCTATGAGAACATTGTTTTATTGTTGCATCACGAACGGAACGGTTACTAAAGTAACCCTCGTTCCCCGAGGGGGGGAACGGAAATGCTATGTGGAAAACTTCCACAATGGGGATTTCGTCAGAAGCCAATCGTCTGAAAGAGTATATAAACGGGCCAATGAAATGCCAATGAGTTGGCGGCATCAGCAAGCCCAGCTGATACCCATCTGTAATCAAATCGATTTAAAAGGGGATCAGATGGCTCGGCTGATTACCTTTTTTCTTTCGCTGAAGAGGCTAAACAGCTGTCAGCAAAAAGGGGCAACCACTGTGGCGAAGGAACATAGCATTTCCGTTCCCCCCCTCGGGGAACGAGGGTTACTTTAGTAACCGTTCCGTTCCCCAGCGGGAGGGGAACTTCAATGCTATGTGGAAAACTTCCACTATGGGGAAATCTATGGAAAACGCCACAGTGATTGAACCTTACCACGTCACTGGTGAGAGGTTAGCCAGGCTATCGGCGTGAGCGCACCATCATCACCAGAGACGCAGTCTTCCAACGTGTCCCCTGGCCCTTACTTACCTTTACTTACCTGTGAAGATCAAAGGTTTATTTATATTTTTTGGGGAGTCGTAAAAAATGAACCTAGATAACTTCTAGGAATTTAGAATACGACAGTACGTTGGGAAGCGTGCAGTCCCGATTGGGAGGACGCTGCGGAGGCCACCTGCTACCCAATAATGGGGAGACTTAGTGGCAAAGACATATGACCTAACCCTGAAAGGGGGGTACACATATGAATGAAGGTTAGCGGGGAGGGAAGACACGGGCCCGTCTAAGAGAAGGGAACTAAACCGTGGCTGAGTGAAGCATATGAGATCGCCAATGGGGATCCGCATAGCAGGCACCTATACCCAGAACGCGGGCTGACCGAGTGGGCATGCCAACAACGTAATGAGCCAAGCAGCTGACTCCTCCGCTGAGTCAGATGCTGGGGGCCTCGGAGGAATTCTGTAGGGTTCGCCAAATGGGGGAACTCAACTAACAGAATTAAGATAGCGCACGTATCTCTGTGTTAGAGAGAAAGGCGCAGCAAGCGTTTACAACACCAAACCGGATTTCCTCATTCACCGGGATATCCCAGAACACGTGAGGAAATCGCTCAAGATAAAATCTCGTAATGTATTCGGTGTCGCCCAGCCCGCAGCTCTATAATGTCTGTTTTAGAGAGGCGCCGCGGCTAACGCCCAAGAGGATGCGCGCTTCGAGTGGAGCGCGCGTTCTCACTCGGGGGACACGGCTCGCCCCAGCTCTAATAAGCGAGGGAGATGGCATCCACTGATCAGTGGGTAGTACCAACCTCTGTTTGGATACGGCACTTCCCTTCTGCCGATCATCAAAACAAATAAAAGAGCTGCTCAGAGGATCTTAACTCTGAGTACTGTCCATATGATATGCAAAGCGCGAACAGGACACGGCAATAAAGGGGCTGGGTCTGCCTCCTCCGTGGGCAGCGCTTGCAGGTTCACCACGTAGTCTAGAATGAACGCCGTAGGAACCTAGGGCACCTAGGTGGGCCGGGGTCTCAGGAAAACGTGAGAGTGGGCCGGCCCAAACGTTGGCACATTTCGCCGACCGAAAATGCCTCCAGATACCCACCCACTTGATCGATGCGAACGCGACCAGCAGAGCTGTCTACCTGGACAGAAATCATAAAGATACTGAGTCAAGTGATCGAGCAGATCTCTCCTAAGAGAGATCTCCAAATGGGTATGAGAGGGGAACAGGATAGACTTAATATCCACGTCTCTCACCTCTGGGAACTGGATGATGAGGTGATGCTTACCCAGCGCGCCGTCACCGCCGCGTCCTCAGAGCGGAGATGATCGTAACGCCAACCCTTCAGAGTGGAGGGGACAGCCTTAGCTCCAACAACTGAAGGAAGATAGCATCACACTGATCTGGCAAGCTCGGGGTCCTTCTTGGGGAAAAGTAACCACACAGCGAATAGACTCCACTTCAGGACATAGACACGCCTCATAGAGGGTGCTCTAGCCTGAGTGACGGCGTTAACCACCTAATCGGTAGGTCACCTAAGTCCGCCGCGCTCCATCTATGGACCACATGAGAGGTTACATTGATCTGGGCGCGGGTGCCAAACGGTGCCAATCCCCTCCAGGGGATGTGCCAGGGAGGGGCCATCATGAGGAAAGAGCTAAATTACAGGTCCGATTGAGCCAGAGGGGCGCAATACATAGACCTGCTCCTCGTCCTCCCTGACTTTACACATTACTGCGAGTAGGCTCACTGGAGAATGCGTATTACGCAAGCCCGGGGGGCAGCTGTGTATTACAACAACAGCTGGACAGCCAGGGGTGGAGTCTCCATTTTCCCAGGCGAACTGCCGTGAAAGCACATCGGCTGCACGGTGGCGCTCGGCGGGGAAACATGAGATGCAGCGATTCGCCGCGTATGACTCCGGGGGAGCAGACAGCGAGCGAGCTGAGACATGCGGCGAAAGCGGACACCCCCGAAGCGGAGGACATACACCACCGCCGCCGTGCTGTCCGTCCTGACCAGCACATGTTTCTCTTCTAACACCGGTAAAAAAAACGGCGCAGCGTGAGACACACTGCCAACAGCTCCAGGCAGTTAAAATGCCAATGCAACCAGGTTCCTTCCACGGAGCCACAGCTGCATGCCCGCAACACACAGCCCCCCAGCACGTACTGGAAGCATCCGTCACATGACGACATGCCTGGACACTTAGTTCTAGAGGCCCGCAGGCCTGTAGAGCACAGGGTCCGTCCAGAGGCTGAGGGTGCGGCGACACAGCGGAGTGACAGTCACCCGGTGCGCGCCTGCGTGCCATGCGCGTCTTGGGACCCGATCGTAAAGCTAATGCTGAAGCGGTCTCATATGGAGCACCCGAGCGGCGAGACAGCGGCTGCGGGAGCCATATGCTCCAGGAGCCTCTGAATTAATATCAGTGGGACCACGGTTTCCCTGTCGAGCTCTCTCATACAGGTCAGCACTAGATCGGCGCGCTCTCGGGAGAAGAGCGCCTTTATGGTGATCGAGTCCGCTCCAACCCGAGAAAAAAGTTGCTCTGCACGGAGGCGAGCTATCTCTTTTCTCGGTTGACCTGAAGCCCCAATAGGTCGAAGTGCCGGAGCACCCTGTCTCTGTGCATAATCAATTGACCCCGCGTGAGCGCTGAAATCAGCCAGTCACTGAGACAATTGAGCATGCGGATGCCCGCGAGGCGAAAAGGCGCCGGGGCATCCTCCGTAAGCCTGGTGAAGCCCGCGGAGACAGAGAGAGCCCCAAGGGGAGGATTTGTACTGCCACGCTCGACTTCAAACGCACCACAGATCTTAACTGACGGTGACGTGGAAGTATGGAGACATGAAAGTACGCATCCATCAGGTCTACTGCTGCAGACCAATCCTGAGGACGAACGCACCAGAAGATGCGCTTCTGCATAAACATTCTGAACAGCAGCTTGTGAGACAGCGGCCTAGAACGTGCAGATCTAGGATTGGCCATAGCTCACCGCTCTCTTTGGGTACGATGAAGTACGGGCTGTAAAACCCGCTCTCCATCTCGGCTGGAGGAAACAGGTCGATTGCATCCTTCGCCAGGAGGACAGCAATCTCCTCTCGCAAGACAAGGGCGGCTTCAAACGCACCACCAGGTGAAATACACGCCCGTAAACTTGGGAGACCGTTTAGCGAATTAAATCGCATAGCCGAGCCTGATCGCGCAAACGAGCCACTGCGAAGGGCCAGCCCGCGCTAACCAGGCAGGCAGAGCCCCCGCAAGTGGCTACATCCGCACGATCGTTGGCGTACCAGCGGTGGGGCAGCACGGAGAGGGCGGTCTCCACCGGGGAGCGCAGGGGTCCCACGGGAGAGCAGGAGGCGAGAGATTCACTCTCACCCCGCACCCAGACTCCGGAGGAGGGGCCGGGAGCGCGAGAGAACGGAGACCGCTCTCTCGCACTTCGCGAGCCACTGGCGAGGTGCACCGATCCTGCGAGCTGGAAGGCATAGCGTCCCAGACCGGCAGTGTTCGGGCTGTCACATCCGGGGAAGGGAAAAAATGCTCTCTCTGAGTAATTTGATGGCGTTTTTTTTTTTTTTTTTACGCCGTTTAAATAAAGAGCCCCGTCCTCCACGGGGGAAAGAGCAAATTCCCTCTTCTCCAGATGGCCTGTCTCAGGGACGCTTCGCGGTCCATTTACTGAACTTAGCGGCGCCCTGCGACGGGGGCGCGGTTTGCCCACGAGATGCTCGCCGCAGCCACCCGGCCAGAGGCGCAGGCGGGAGCGGCGGAGCAAAAGGCGAGCGCGCTTGGCGAAAAAGCAGTGGATTTGGATGGCTCGGCGGAGGGGGAGCGGTCTTACGACCCCGCCGACAGATAACTTCACCCATCTCGTCCAACTGCTCCGTCACCGGCGTGAATTCCTGGGCGAATTCACTGACGGTGTCGCCGTACAGGCCAGCCTGGGATATGGGCGTGTTAAGAAAGCGAACCTTGTCAACATCGCGCATAATCACCAGGTTTAGCCAGAGGAGGCATTCCTGGACCACTAATGTGGCCATCGTCCTTCCCAGGGCACACGCAGCCGACTTCGTATTTAAACGCAGAGCATAGTCGGTTGCGGTGCGGAGCTCCTGCTCAGTCCCGGGTCGGAACCATCCTTGTGCAGCTGGGCCAGCGCCTGCGCTTGGTAGCGCTGGTCGGTGGCCATAGCATGCATATTGAGGGTGAAGGCGCACGCAGTGCGTGAGCCCACTGTGCACTTCCAGGAAGAAAGGGATGGGGGGCTTAGAAGGCTTTTGCCTTCTTATATCCTCCACATAACACCTTTCTAGTCGGTCCGGCCGCAGGGCTGGGGGATAAACCATCTCCAGACCCACGGCCGAAGCAGCCTGGGAAAGCACGGCTACAAAGTCTGCTTCTGGATTCGACACGGCGCTCATTACCCCGGAGGGAGAGAGCGGGTCCAAATCCTCATCAGACATTGACAGCCCACCCTTCAAGGATGGTGAGGATGGAAGCGCATGCAGATCGGGCAGAAAAAGGTGCCCTCCAAGACTGCATGAGCTTACTGTGCCGTTCCGGGAAGAAGGGGACGGAAGGCTTAGAACATCCTTCACATAACACCCATCTAATCGGTCCGGCCGCGGTGCTGGGGGATAAACCATCACCAGACCCACGGCCGAAGCAGCCCAGGAAAGCACGACCATCACGTCTGCTTTAGATCCGACGCCGCGCTCACCCCCCGAAGGGAATAAGCGGGTTCGAATCCTCATCAGACAATGACAGCCCATCCTCCGATGCAGCGATGGACATCTGATCCTCGGTGTCATCACGTGAGAGAGCGACCATCCGAGGACGGAGCGCTTCTCTCACCTGAAGCTTGGATGGAGCGCGTGGAGGAGCGGGAGGTCCGCAAGCCCGCGAGCGGCGGATTTACTCCCACTGTAACCCTCAGATCTGCCTGAGTGTCAACCGCAGTGCGGGGGACAACTGGGGTGGGTCGCCCTTTTGCAAGAGCGAGCCGCGATCTTGACTGCGCAACAGACATGCCACCGCAGTGATGGCATGCACTGTCCGCGAGCACCGCATCAACACGCTGAACCCCCAGCATGAAGCGCAGTGCTCGTGCCCATCATCCGAGGTCAGGAAACCACCACATCCAGAAACGCACGGTCGGAGCGACGTCTTGAAAAAGACGCGCTGCACGACTGTGTTGCTCTTTTAGATTGTTTGTGTAAAGTGCTATACAAACCGCTCTTTAGAAGGACCGGACCCAGAGAACGCCCAGGCGAGGGAGGATGGACCCAGCTCACCGTCCGCCGATGCGTATCACACGCTCTGTGACCGGGAGAAAACGCCTGCTTGCAGCGGCAGCTCTCTCGTTCTCTCTCTATCTTTCTCTTCTCAACGAAGGAAGACGCTCAGAGGAACCCGACTCTCTCAGCAGTGTTTAGACTCTGAAGCGAAAAAGGTAATCAGCCGAGCCATCTGATCCCCTTTTAAATCGATTTGATTACAGATGGGTATCAGCTGGGCTTGCTGATGCCGCCAACTCATTGGCATTTCATTGGCCCGTTTATATACTCTTTCAGACGATTGGCTTCTGACGAAATCCCCATAGTGGAAGTTTTCCACATAGCATTGAAGTTCCCCTCCCGCTGGGGAACTGAGTGATCATGTGAGATTTGACATATAAATTTGATGCTTATTTGCTGTTATAACAAGTAGTAAATAGAGAGAAATTATGGCGTCAATTCAGTGATCTCTCATGCCACATCAAAACTGCCAAAACAGGACTTATTGTTTCAAATTTCCAATGAAATGAAAAG
Source organism: Danio albolineatus (assembly GCA_903798035.1). NCBI lineage: Eukaryota > Metazoa > Chordata > Actinopteri > Cypriniformes > Danionidae > Danio > Danio albolineatus. The sequence continues at coordinate 1,123,428 of CAIGQQ010015130.1, forward strand.
AAAGTAACAAAACACAAAGCTTCTGGTGATTATATTAAGTATATGTCTATTGAAGTTAATTTAATGCATCAAATAAAACAGCATATAAACTAGATCAATCATCTGAGTTGCAATATTCGGAATTTCAATATTCCACATCAGTGTGTGCATATTTATTATGCAAATTGATTCAGATCAAGTGCTTTTCCCATGCATGTTGTACCAATTCCAAATCATTCATCTTAAAAATTACTACAAATATTGTGCTGTTATTAGCATTAATTGATAAGTATGTATTTTAAGGAGGGATGAAGCTGTAATATCAGCCTGATCTAATGAGGAGATTATTTTACATTTTGTCAGTTTAATGGCTAATTTGTATGAATTCGTACAAGTGCAGTACAATTTTAAAAAGGAACCTAACCGTCATTGGGGAATAAACAAATCGTTGTGAACTGTATGAATGAGATCATATGAATTCATACGTATTAGCCTCTAAATCAAAAAGTCACGATTTGCTATGAGATTGTGTTGGAAATATACACCATTGTATATAAACACACACACACACACATACATATATAGATGTCAGCATCAGTTTGAGTCAGAAAAAAGCAAGGTGGTGAGGAACTCTGTGCGAACTGATACTAACAATGAACAAGACCTTTCAGGGCATGAGATGGACTTGAAATGAACTCTCAAACTTACTGCCAGAGTCTGAAAGATTGATTCTTCAAACAGTGGTAAAAGAGAAAATGGTGAACATTTCCTCACCTGAAACTTTAAAACATTCGAAAAGGAATTCAGTCTTCATCTACTTTATGCACTGTGAAAAGAAAGATAAAAAGAGTGCTTACATTTTTAAGTAGAATAAAAGCTTACAAGTCATTAGCTTACTCCACAAAAAATAAATAAGCTAAAACATTCATTAATTTATTATTTTTTCTTCAACTTAGTCTCTGACTTATCAGAGGTCGCCACAGCAGAATGAATTCCAGCCTATTTTTTTACGCAGCGGATGCCCTTGCAATCCAGCCCTGGGAAACACCCATACACTCCTGCATTCACACACACACTCATACACTATAGCCAAATTAGTTCAATTCACCTATAGTGCATGTCTGGATTGTGGGGGAAAGCAGAGCAGCCGTAGGAAGCCCACGCCAACACAGGGAGAACATCCAAACTCCACACAAAAAAATGACAACTGGCCCAGCTGGGACTTGAACCAACGACCTTCCATCCATTACTTCCATCCATCGTGCCGCCTAAGCTGAACTATGAGTAACTTATTTGAATAAAGGTATCTAACATAAAACACATAAGTAGTGATCATATATTTGTTTTGTTTGTTTATGAAAAAGCTATTAGTTTGCTTTATTTAAAGTGAGTAAACCCATTGCTTTAATAGTGATTAGTTGACTTTACCTAAAAAGTAAGCAAACCCATTGCCTTATAATTAAGTAAAAAAAAAAAAAAATGAAGTAAAATATCTAACCGCTTTAACAGTGCAAGGTGATTTTACTTCCATCCCTCTTTTAAAATGATGCACTTAATGATTATATGAAAAACGTATTATGATTGATGTGCTTTTTAATTGCTATGATATGCTTGGGAACGATATGATCCGAATATTGAATCACTGCATTTCTCATTTACTAATCTGTGCTCCAGTGTTACTGATGTTACACTTTTTTTCTTGCCACTTTGGATTGTTTTTCCTTTTATGCTAGACATATCTGCTCATAAGAGTGATATCCTACATCAGCTTTGATGAAAAACATGGCTTGAAAGCATCTTTGGTAGTGTGATTTGTGCATTTAAAAATCAGAAGCACACCTTAACATCATCCTCTGGAAGCAAGTATGAGAACATAATCATTCTTTGGCTGTTACAATCACTGGCCATCGCTGGGCTTTTGTTGCTGAAGATAAAAAGGAGGAAAGCAAATGAATGCTGCTTCTTTTTTGTCAGCCAGGTCTTATCTTGCGGTAGCCACAGTCAGACAGTTGCATTCCTGGGCTGTCAGAAGAAGATAATCCAGCCTGTCAGCTTGTGCTGCTGCACTTCTCTAAACTGGGCCATTCTTCCCAGCTGCTGGAAATCAGACCAGGGATGTGCATGTGTGAGGACGCACAGAAGCGCATCCCAGAAACTTCCAAACTAATAAATATAACTTGTGTGTATGTATGTATGTATGTATGTATGTATGTATGTATGTATGTATGTATGTATGTATGTATGTATGT
>CAIGQQ010015130.1:1126055-1152854 GCA_903798035.1 Danio albolineatus
ATATATATATATATATACATACATACATACATACATACATACATACATACATACATACATACATACATACATACATACATACATATATATATATATATACATACATACATACATACATACATACATACATACATACACACACATACATATACATATGCATATACATATATACACATATACATATACATAGTGCTACCCACTGCGCCACCGTGACCCCCTATTATTATTATTATTATTATTATTATTACAGTGATCAACTAGAGAAGTTATCAGTGGATCCCTTCTTTTATCTCTCTGCACAACTTTGTGTATAAAACCGAAATCCACCAGGGAATATTACATTCCTTGACATATCTTGAAAAATTTCAGTGTTCCAAAATAGCTTCTCTAAAAACAGCACAAATAAATATATAATTAGACAGGTACAAAAGCCAAATATAAAGCCCACATGAACCAATGTGCAGTGTTTTTTTTTTCTTGTTCACTCAGCGGATAGAAACACTGTCTTTAAGTTCACAGGGTGCATGTGCCATGTGTTTACCATCCCTCCAGTCCTTGACTTGCAATGAATCGTGTCATCTGAGCATAAAGCCTCTGTATTTGCATCTTCTGCATGATGAATATTTCAGACATCTTTCATTGTTAATACATATCATTCCTCTTTTAGAGAGGGCAGGCAAGAGCTCTGTTTGAGAGAGTGGGTGAGTGAATGCGCTTCTGCCCTTCAACTGCTCTGCTACCATATTATCAGCCATTTGAGGGTGGCCTTCAGTGTTTGCTAGCACTTCATTGATTTAGCAAGAGCTGTCCCGCACAACACATCCTTCTTTCAGGGGGGTGGTTGTGGGGCATCAAGGTTAAAAAATAAAGTACTTCGATTGAATCAGCATCCATGGTGCACATTGATGTAGTGCACAGTTGAAGTCAGAATTGTTAGCCCTCCTGAATTATTAGCCCCCTGAAAATGTTTACCCCAAATTTCAGTTTAATAGAAATTTTCAGCACATTTCTAAACATAATAGTTTTAAAAAGTTTTTTTTGTTGTTGTTGTTGTTGCCATGATGACAGTACATAATGTTTTTCTAAATATTTTTCAAGATACTCGTATTCAGCTTAAAGTGCAATTTAAAGGCTTACCTAGATCAATTAGGTTAATTAGGCAGGTTATGCAGAGTTCAGACTGCATGATTTTCAAAGTAGTCACGTCACAGATTTTTTCACACTGCATGACCATCTGGGGCAGCGTTCCCTCGCTACTGTGTTTACATTGAAAGATGGATCGGCGAAAGGGGCTCTCATACTTTGTCTCGGTCCACGAACTACGTCTCACAACCAAACACACGCAAGAAATTACATGAAAATGTAAGCTAAGAAAATATGATGTACTATGTCTTCTATGCTAATGAAGGACTACAGAGACATTCCAAGGATTCGGGATGGGTCCTTCATGGTAGAGTTCATCACAGGTCCAATACACATCTCTGCAATTTGCTTACAGTAACCATGTGCTTTTCACCATACACAATTCATCTGCTTATGATCTTCTTTCATATAACTTTGTCATGTTTGGAGTCATTTGACAGTTTATGACTTAAGCAATGTATTGATGAAATCAACAGAGACATTGATACATTTATACAATCTATTTACTATTGTTAAGTCAAGGCCGGAGAAAAAGTATGTGAATGTACTTCTACCCCACTTTATCTCCTCATGTTTGCTTTGACGTTCGGCTGGTTTTGGGGGTTGGTTTTCGCTCATGTTTGACAATGCTTTGCTTCGGGTATAAGAAGTTAAGTTAACTGTTGGTTGTGGGAGAATGGCTTTTACTCTGCTTCTCCCGCACACCAGTGCATAGCCTCATCTGCTAACAAAGGCAGTTTTACTGTCTTTGTTACACAGCAGTTCATACTGTATGTTACAGTTAAGTTTATGCAGGATGTTAGTTTGTTTCATTCTGCTGTCCGTATATATAAATATGTACCTTAATAAACAACTTTGCCTGCTTTAAGGTGTTGAGATTCGTTCTCTTTATCAATTATGATAACAGCTGTATGGAGTCAGATTAATTACAATGGAGTCAAATAAATAATTGATTTAAACACGCCGTCCTTCAACTGCTTTCTGTTCTCGATTATTGGTTCAGAATAGCAGCGTAAGCTTCAAGCCTTACAAAAACAACTCAAGGTCACATAGTATATCTTTTGGTATCAACTACATAATGAGAAAGACGCCTTTAGTGCGGTAGAAAATGTACTTATTTTCCTCACTTGGGTTTTAAAGGGAATTAGGAATTTCCTTTCAACTTTTTTTTTCTTTTTCGACCCAGTTGTCATATAGCTCAGATAACACGTCAAACAGACACAGGTGCTCCTGCCAAATTTTCACTAGATTTTCCTCCATTTTTTTGGGTCCAACTAGACTGAAAAGAAGCTATTTTACCTTCTTCCCCAACCTCCCGCTGGCCTGCAGATACCCTTACTAGTGGATGCTGCTCTCTCATTGGCTGTAGGTAATCGCCGATGTTATTTTCAATCTAAGGTGTCCGGGAAGTGCAAAACAACATTACAAAGTGTGAAACACTTTTACAAAGCTCGAGACAAATTTACATTTCAGAAAACATTTTTACCTATCATAAGACACAATTACAGAGGAAAAACGATTTTACCAAGGGCAAAACAAGATTACATTTCAGAAAACAAATTACAGTAACAAGACGCAAAACACTTTTACCAGTCCCGAAACAAATGTACAAATTCTTATGGAAAGGGGATGTACCAAACACCAGAAGTGATGCGGCGAAAGGCGTTGTTGTCGTCGCTGGTGGTGAGCGCGGTAAATTTGTGTTGTGGAGTAAATGGCGTAATTAAAGTTTATGGTGACTGAACATGGACTGCGATCGAAGGATGTTTTGTGGCAAACACATGAGCAGCTTGACACGGTTTTGCTTTATGTGTGGTCGGTGTTTGGAGTTTCTAAAAGACGCGGACCAGTCGTAAACACCAGACATATTGCATCAATGTGTTGAATATTTTAATGAGAGCCCCTCATACGCTGTTATCGTGGATATGATGTCAAGTCTACACGGTGTAAACATCTGTTTGAGGACTCTTAAAAATAAACTGAATGAAGCCGGTGTTAGGAGTGCTTATTATTCTGCTGCGTGATCTACACAAACTGTGTACATTCTGCCCAAACCAAGGTCTATGTAAAACTCTTGTTTAGAATGGCTGTTTATTCGTATTTAGATCATAAATGCTTACTTGTTTGCCCACAATACATGTTGTATATAGTAATATATTATCATATTAATAACACATGTATATTAATACCTATTATTATTATATCGATCACGTGTTGGTTACATGTACAGCAAATGTACATCAGTCCGTGTTAAGGTTTTTAGTTCGCACTCTAGCGACGATAACAGCGCCTTTGCCGCGTCACTTCCGGTGTTTGGTATATTCCCTTTCCGTAAAGAATCTGTCATCGTAAATTTGTTTCGGGACTGGTAAAAGTGTTTTGCGTCTTGTTAATTTGTTTTCTGAAATGTAATCTTGTTTTGTTCTTGGTAAAATCGTTTTCCTATGTAATTGTGTCTTATGATAGGTAAAATGTTTTCCGAAATGTGAATTTGTCTCGAGCCTCCTAAAAGTGTTTCACACTTTGTAATGTTGTTTTGCACTTCCCGGCCACCGTATCAACCAGAACACATTTCACATGGCTTGATTTGAATCGCAGACAGGTCCAGATATTTAGCATGCCAAATATCTGAGGTCGGCGATTCTCTCAGATAGCAATTTTGATAATTCACACTGTGTGATTTGTTATTCGTGTGAATGAGGACAGATTTGGCTGTGATTTCAGCCATTTGTCTGCGATTTTTCTCAAAATCTGCTGGAGAGTCAAAATCGGGACTAAAATCATGCAATCCGAGCTTGCCATTAAGCTCCCTTTCCACTGCACATGACATTTAGACGCAGGTAAACACCCGCTTGTGGCAGTCGCACAGAATATTTAGTTTTGTTGTGCATCAGGGGAAGCTGATTCTCGTGGTGGTGTCCAAAATAAAGGAGTACTAAAGCAAGGCCTTTTTTTTCTCCTTGCGTTCACCATGATTGAATGAAAGAATTAATGAATACTAGAAACTCATCATAGGCTGCTAAATATTTTGGAGGGAATGTGGAGACAAGATTAAAAATTATTATATTTTTATTACTCATTTATAAATATAATGTTTTTTTAAATATAGACTTTTTTCTGATTAAAAAATAACGGAAAACTCCTATTTTTCATCTCACGCATATGGACCTGCTTGAATAACACTGGAATACATCACATCCGGTTGGCCGGTCACATATGGTCTAGTCGCAGGAGTTCATATATTTTAACACATCCGCAGCTCTAATCGGATCAGAATTTTCTACATACGGAGATGATTGGAACTTCACGCAGCTCCCGGACTACTCTCCATTGAAAATGAATGACTTCCAGTCTGTTGCTTGTCGTTTGTTGTGTGCAGTGGAAATCATTTTATAACACTGAATTGTACTGTAGTACATAAAAAAAAACAGAAGGGCTAATAATTCAACTGTATGTAACTTCTGTAAGCTAAATGAATGAATACCTTTATATCTTAGCAGTGTGGAGCAAACTGTACATAGATAAACATTCAGGCAATTTCACATATGTAAGAGTGAAATACTATTTAAAATGAGAAAAGACAGCAGTTTCAGTTGTGATTATTGCACGTTAAGTGATGTGAATCTTTTGGTTCACCACGAAAAATGTGCTCAAATTCGTTTAGCATCTCTTTCTGCTTGTTACATCATTCCCAGTTCATTCAGTTTGCCTGTGAACTTGAAACTGGAATTCTGCATGCTCATACTAAACACGGTGTCTTAAAACAGCCGAAGTCAAGCAGTAAACAAAATGATAAAGTCAAATGATGAAGGGTAATTTGTTTGAAAACAAGTTAGGGCCATACACTGATGAATTTAATCTATGATCAGGAAGTGCCATGAAGAATTTAAGCTCAGAAATTGCTAGTACATTTCTCAAACAACAATAAATTCTCATTTCTAAAACATAAAATAAAAAATTGCAGGTAACAAATTAATTAAAAGCTTCTGTTTTGCAATTTTGTTAACTCTCAAATTCCTGTAATGCAAAGATCTGCACAGTTGCAAAGCACAAAGTTAACCTACTGTATAAAGTCTCAAGAAGTCACAATCTACAAAAAAAATTCTTCATATCCAAGAGACATTATTTCACATATCACCTATCTTTTTGGTGCTTGTGCTCTCAGACAATTATATATTGGTAGGTGGATATCAATTATATATTGATTACCAGATGAATCATGTATGATCACACCTGTGTGATTGTTCTTTACTGGTTGCAGGAGTATTCGATCAAATGGGGGTGATTAAAAAGTTAAGTTTGCCATGTGATTAGCTGTTAAATCTAAGTCTGCTATACCATGTTGACCTTTGCTGAACCTGTACTAGCAAGCCATAATATTTTTCTGTTTGTAAAATACATGCTGAAGTTTCACAGTTCACAGTTAGCTGATGATAATGATAATACAGCTTGCGAGCCCTGGGCTCCCTCCCGTTTGCAGGGCAAGAGAGGAGTCGATGAACTCCCCGACTTATTTCTGGCTAATAGAATGGATAAGAAAAGATGTAAACTTGCTAAGAGCTTGGCTATGGTATTGATTTGGTATGTTCAATTTACTTGCATGTTTTTGGACTGTGGGAGGAAACAGGAGAACCCGGGGAGAACGAGCAAACTCTGCACAGAATTCTTCAAGACAAAGATACTGAAATAAGAAAACTCTGGTTATTTATAGTGAGTTAGCAATCATCTGATTGGTGAATCAATCGTGAGCTGATGCGGGACCAGCTGTGAACAATCAAAAGCACGTGATCCTCTCAGAATTAGTTTAGAAATAGATGGGCTGTCCCAGAGATGGGTTGCGGCTGGAAGGGCATCCGCTGCGTAAAACAAATGCTAGATAAGTTGGAGGTTCATTTCACTGTGGCGACCCCGGATTAAAAAAGGGACTAAGCCGAAAAGAAAATGAATGAATAAACTTCCCTTATGGAAACATCAATAATAATTATCTTTAAATATAATCAGACTATGTGCTTTATTCACATTAGATACACAATGATTAGGTTACTAGAATGTTTACTCTGATCTTCTCCCAGTTAAACTTTTGTTACATCCATACATTACATTGTAAATGTATTTCAAGAGTTCACACTTAGAAATTGCTTGATAATAATAGCAGGTTTGGCATGCTGTCCCAGGAGAGAACCCTGAGCTCAGAGATAATTGAGCCAATTATCTTGGCTTGGTCAATGAGCATGTCAGGTAGAGATCAGGTAGTTTTCGAGAGCTTCTCTTGGTAAAGAAGGAAAAGGGGGAGATGGGGTGAATGGGGGATTCTTCAAAATATGTAGGGAGTAATGCTAGTCGGGTTATTTTTAGTCAGTTTGAAATGATCCGATTGCTTACTAATGATTACAGATGAGAGACCAGCTGCGGTCAATCATATGACATGCTCCTTTCAAAACTAGTTTGTGAAACTTCACTTCAGGAAATGTTGATGAATTGAGATGTTGTAAATCGTATAGTGGGCATAGTGGGTAGCACAATCGCCTCACATCTAGAAGGTCGCTGGTTCAAGCCTTGGCTGGGTCAGTTGGCATTTCTGTGTGGAGTTTGCATGTTCTCACTGTGGTCGCGTGGGTTTCCTCCGGGTGCTCCAACAAGTCCAAAGACATTTTGTATAGGTGAATTGAGTGAGCTAAATTGTCCGTAGTGTATGAGTGTGTGTGGATGTTTCCCAGAGATGGGTTGCAGCTGGAAGGGCATCCGCTGCGTAAAACATGTGCCGGAAAAGTTGGCGGTTCATTCCGCCGTGGCGACCCCAGATTAATAAAGGGACAAGCCGAAAAGAAAATGAATGGATGAATAAATCCAGCAACTCTATAGTGAGGGCTAACATGGTGGCCCTCATTAACCTAAATATATTAATTAAATGATCATTATTAAGTTGTTTAATCAACCCACTAAAAAAGGGAGGAAAAAGTTACATGCAAAAATTATTGGGGCTGGGGTGTTTCATGTTATAAACTTGATGAGTCGCCATGGAAACTTTAAAGTGATGCCTTCTAAATTAACTCATGGGTGAGAGTTTTTAAAACTTACGTGTGAAACGCCAACCTGATTTCACCAGGAAGGACGTGTCTCTGGATTAACATCCATGTTGATTCTGGAACAACATTCAAATCCTCCAACCAGAACTAAGGGATATGTTTAAAGTTTATGTTAAGTTTAGACATACGGTTAGGTTTATGCACGTCCACATGATTGTTATCCAACTATTTTTCCACTTGGATTTTGGAATTAATTTACAGTTATGTTAGTTAGTTAAACTTTATTGTCCTTGACAGGAAATTTGCCTTGGGCATTAACATATTGCTGCAGACATCCCTTAAAAGCAAACAATAAAAACAATACAAAATCCATTAGTTACAATAGTTATAATGCTTATTAAGATAAACTGTTGTTAAGTAAACCCACTGAAACTGGTATCTCTTATATCGGTTCAACCTACACTTTGGGACTCTATATCTCCTACCAGAAGGAACGGGTCGGACGTCTGCCATTATCTGGCCATTGTTGCATGTCTGTCAGGCAAGTTTGTTTGGTGCATTTACATTGATTTGAGTAATTCGGAACAAGCAGAACTACGCAAACGACAACGTCAAGAAGGAAACTAATTCCACCACATTTCCCATTATATATTTAATTTATTGTATAACACATACTGTACACTCAAAAAAGATAATAATTTGTTGAATCAACATGGGCGCCACTGTGGCGTAGTAAGTAGCACGTTCACCTCACAGCAAGAAGGTCGCTGGTTCGATCCCCGGCTGGGTCAGTTGGCATTTCTGTGTGGAGTTTGCATGTTCTCCCCGTGGTTGCGTGCGTTTCCTTCGGGTGCTCCGGTTTCCCCCACAGTCCAAAGATATGCGGTACAGGTAAATTGAGTAAGCTAAATTGTCCATAGTGTATGTGTGTGAATGAGAATGTATGGATGTGTTTCCCAGAGATGGGTTGTGGCTGGAAGGGCATCCGCTAAATGCCGCTAAATTTATAGCTAAATGTGTATGCATGTGATTGAGTGTGAATGGATAGTTCCCAGTGATGGGTTGCATCTGCTGCGTAAAACATATGCTAGATAAGTTGGCAGTTCGTTCCGCTGTATCGACCCCAGATTATAAAAGAGACTAAGCCGAAAAGATAATGAATGAATGAACATAACATAATCGTAGCACCCATTGTAGATCTAAACAAATAAAGTAAACTTGTTATATGAACACAATACAAACTAGTGATTTCAACATGGTTTTAATAGGTCCGTGTAACTTCTTTGCAGCTAATTAAATTATAATATTTATGTTGTGTTCATCTTATTCATATACTCAATGTCATTAAAGCACTTCAACTCTTCCTTGTTAGGCAGCACTATTGGCATTATATTGGCAGCACTAAAGTTCAGTAATCTCCAAAACGTACATACAATTTAAACAATTTAACATTTGCATAATGTTTCAACTGTATTCTTCACTTTGAAGTTTCCATTAAAGTAACAATTTGTAAAACACGAAGCCAAGAAAACCTTTATACACTTTTGAATTTTGAAACATTGGCTTGACAAAACAAACAAAAAAAATAGGAGTAACAAGAATGAACATTCATTTGTAACATTAAGCAAACATTTGTGATCTTTTTTTTAGCTGTAACAAAATATTTATTACTTAAATAAGTTTCATCCAGCTCGCTGTGATTTTACCAAATTACCAATAAAACTATATTGCCTCACATCCTCACAATATGTCTCACGGTATCTTTTTGGCAGTTAAGTTAAATCATGGTGTGAGACAAAAAAGACATTTATACACTAACACAAATAAACATAAAATTATAACAAAAGCATTTGGAAATAACTTTTTAAAGTTGAAAAATAGTAATACGGAATAAAACAATGGTATTTAATGAAATACCAATTATAAAATATATATATACTGGTCATCAGTGATTGCTCTGTAGGGATGAATTTCACTCAGATTTAAAATGTGCCCTGTAATAAACACAACAAAAACCTCTGGAATCTGAAGAAAAAGCCCAGGATAGACTTCTTTCCTGAACTTTTCCTTCTGATATTGATAAATACTCAGATGTGACTGGTAACGAGGTTTTGTTCACTGTCTTTGATACATTTTGAGTAAGTCAGATGAGTAAATTTGATGAGTAAAGTCACTGGTAAACTTTGACAAAATAACCATTTATTGCTCTCATAGGGTATTTAAAGAGAAGGATGAAATCTCTCAGGACCAGACCGGGCCGAAGTGAAGAGCTCTTAAGCTCAACACTATGTATAATTTGGACTTCTGTCTATACTCTTAAATTTATCTTTGAGTAATTGATGTTGTGCATTTGCTTCTCAATTGATTTTTATTGTTTTATTCTGTAATTAGCGTGATACACTTTCATCTGGAAAATAAATGTTTTTGATTAATTCTGGAGTCTCCTGAATTCATTGTATCCAGTAGATTTAGTGGAGTCTGCGCGACCATTATGATATGACATGATTTTATTGATTTTCAAGACACATTTGACTGTACGAAGCAGGATGCGCGGCAGCATGGAAACCTTGTAATCATTTAATCACTGATTTTAACAAGTGGTACAGAAATGACTAAATTCACTTCTCTTTTATTATGAGTGAGCAGGAGGCAACCAGACTACTTGAGTCTTAGTTAACCCCACACCCTCTGACTAACTTCAGAGTGTCGAGATAATGTTCGTGAGAAGAAATGCAATCCCGGGACGTGGAACTCTAAGCGACATTTGGTCTCTAATGAACGTACAATTAAGAATATCGGACCCAAGAACATATCTAAAATTATATCGGAGCTGAAAACAAGTACAAATAAATTCTAATAAAAACACAATTCTTATCAGATTAATTCTTATCACATTCTTATATGCATTTAAAGGGCCATGGGTCTCAGCAGGGTGTTTTTACACCTACAGTTTGGAAAAGCTCAGGAAAGTGGGTGTGTCCAGCTCTGTTAAGGTGGGAGTGTCGGGGGAGGGAAAAAATGGGAGTTTCCATTTGTGCACGTGCTCATTTTTAAACAGGCAAAACAAACAGATGCAGGGGGAGAAAGACAGCGACTGTTTACATGGACATCAGTCATCCAATTTTTTGACAAATTATTAATTTGTTGACTTTAACGGCAGTTTGGCACTTATACTTTTATCCAGGAACATTTCCTGCATGTCCCCCGTGATAAACCAGATGTGAGAAACTGCTAAGAGAGCGATTTTAATGGAGCGTTTAATACCGTGCGGCGTAAGGGAGAAATAAAAAACCCTCCGCACGGATCTCATCGGCGTGACGCAGCTTCAAAAATTCGTTTCAAACCGGCAGAACGAATTTGCTCGAAATAACGCAAAAACAACCAATTATCACTCTTTAGCAAAATATGTGTGTCCTTATAGTGTTTATAGCAGCGTGGGACACATATATGATTGTCAACAGCTCAAAAAAAATGTGTTTTGGTGTTTCGTGATGCTTTAACCTTCGACTATTCATCAGATTCAGTCGGTGTGCTGATAGAATGGAATCTTACAGTTCCATTCCCAGAAAATATCTGAAACAGCTTGTTAAGACCCCAAAATGTCTAGGGCTGAGGTTGAACATAAGTTAGAGGAAATAAATAAATAAACAGTTAACAGGTTATAATTTAATTGACCTTCAAGGTTCTTTTATTGCGAGAAAAGGAGACGAAAGTTTGTATTTACAGGAAACAAAGAATGAGCACAAACAAATATGGGGCTGAGCAAGGCCAAAGTAATAAACAAAACATTAGCTAACTCCACCCTTAAGATAACGTACCTAATGAACCAAAAACAGGAGAAAATGTCAATTCAGAGTAAATGGCACCCAGTCCCTACTGCGCTCAGCTCACAGCTTTATCATACAAAATATAGGTGTGACAGTCACAAGGAGGGGAGAGAAGAAAGATGGAGAGCACCTTAAAGTTCACAACTTAAGAACAACTAGAAAACACTACAAGAGTTTTTAAATAACAACGACATACTCTTTAGAAAGCTCTCCGCCTCTCCCCCTGCGGTCTGACTCTGTCGGTCTCCTTTTCAAAAGATGTTGTGCTCTCAGAGCATCAACCACAGCGCACACACGCATCATGCCCAATTTAGGGCGGGGCGACCTGGTAACAGGAACAGGACAGGAAACTACCCACCATTATATGCTCAGGCGTAACACAGCTACAGTCAGTTGACAACACTGTTGCAATATCAGTCCATTTAAAACACTGCAGCTGCACTCATTATGCAGACCTTACTTGCTCTACCTCAGGGGTGCTCAACCCTGTTCCTGGAGAGCTACCTTTCCAGCAGATTTCAGTTGCAAGCTCTATCAAACACACCTGTCTGTAATTATCAAGTGCTGTTCAGGTCCTAATTAATTGGTTCAGGTGTCTTTGCTCAGAGTTGGAGCTCAACTCGGCAGGAAGGTAGATCTCCAGGAGCAGGGTTGAGCATTCCAGCTCTACCATATCCGCTGTCCAGGAGAGCTTCTGTCCAGCTACAAATGTGCATCTCTTTCATTCAATCGCTACATGAGTTGTTCATGCACCAGTGTTCATGCCTCAGTGGCTTGTTTGAAGGGAACAGTGCAAACATGAAATCGTCAACATGCAAAAGCACCTCTAAGTGCAGTTTTGTTTTTATCGCCAAGTTACTTGTGCCGAGAATAAGTTGTCCATATATATGTGGAACATCGCAACTGCAGAATTCCTAAAGTTCAAAAGTTCTGTCTGTTAAGCTACAGGTGCGTCCCAAAGTGCATAATTATGCACTATTCTACACCATTTTGTAGTATAAATAGTGTAAGTAGTGCGTTCACACTGAAAACTCTACAAATAATAGGTGCACTTTAATTACCCGGATGATGCACTCAATCCACCAGTAAAATGAAATGTGTAATGATGGACACTTCACGCACTCAACAACCGCAGCTTTGTGGCACACATGTTGGATAACTTTATTTAATTTGGATTGTGAAAGCAGTATTCTCCTACGAGGGGGATTATAGCACTTCCCGATGGTGAATGCGGTTATACTCTTGCCAGGTATTATTTGGCATTTTGGTCATTTATTTCACTAATTTGGCAACCGTCAAACGTCATCTGGGAAACGGTTTGAACCTCCGCTTGGTATAAAAACCATTAGTGTTGCATTTAGGACAACACTACATACATATACTCGGCTGTTGAGTGTGTAAGCGCATAAGTATATAGTGCATAAGTGCATAGTGTGTCATTGCACTATTTAACATTTGCACATTTAAAAATTGCACATATTCATTGCACTGATTCATTTATTTGAACTGTATATACCCATTGTACATATACATTTGTAATTATGTTTATCTATCTGCACACTTTTGATTATTAATAGCAACCTACATTGCACTGATTGATTTATGTGAACTGTACATACCCACTATACATGTTTATTTGTAATTATGTACACACCCACTGTACATGTACATTTGTAATTATGTCTATCTATCTGCACAATTCTGATTATTAAAAGCATGTGTAATGACAATAAAGTTGAATCTAATCTATTCTAATCTAATTTGGGACGGAGCTTAAGTATGAGCAGTGACTTATTCTTATGCTGATTTATTGGTGGGTATGCGAACCGGCTTATAAGTGCATACCGCCACCTTCTGTGAAGGAGGTGCACAGTAACTCACCAGAGAGTCGTTCATATGAAGTGCTTAATTAAATCTCATTCAGTCAACAAGATCTCATCAAATACATTTGATTATTTCTTCATTTAGTTTCAAACAACTAGAATGAATCATTTAAAAGAACTTGTTCCATTCCTTTTCCATAAGACTTATTTGTATTCTGAAATCGAGCAAGTGGCTTGTTGACTTTTTTGAGTGTATGTACAAGCAAATCCTTGAAAATGGTATGAAAATGCAGTTTGGGTTTTGTATGTGTGCAGAGCGTTCCAAATGGGATATATCACCCTCCGAAAGCCACTTTGGAATAAAAACAATCATGGCTGCTATGCTGAAGTGTTGTTTCAAACTAAACTGGCTACTTCAGTGGGCTCTTAGGAACGAAGGGCTTTGAAAGGTACAACTGATGGACACTTAGATAGACACTATTACTTTTTGCACAGGGAGGTTATTTGGTGTTGAATAGCATATTTAATTCAGACGGGCTTGTCCACACCCACATGGAAGAACCTATATGAGGATATATGTGCATATATGAAATCAATATCCAGTGTATATGCGCATATATGATAATATATACGCTGCATATATGCATATATATGCCACAGCAAAATTGAGGTGCATAAACAGACCATATAGATCTCCTGTATTACTTCTTTCTATCCACAAATAAGCCCTATATGTATGTACATAAAAGATATGTCTCCTATATAGCTCATATCTCATTTTGGCAACTGTCATATATGATGCCTAGCTCATATTTTCTATTATCAAGGCAATAACAAACTTGCAAAAATGCCAAAAAAAAACGTATATAAGTGAGAAGACTTGAAATTGGCATGTTATGGAATTTAACTATGGCACATAAGTGAGAGCCCACACGTAAAGAGCCTTATAAAAACATATATGTTTTAATAAAGGTTTTGATATAGGTGTTTAATATATGTGACATATTTAAAATTGGCCGTTTTCTTATATTATATGTACATATATGCACATAAAGGGCGCCACGGTGGCGTAGTGAGTAGCACGTTCGCCTCACAGCAAGAAGGTCGCTGGTTCAAGCCTCGGCTGGGTCAGTTGGCATTTCTGTGTGGAGTTTGCATGTTCTCCCCGTGGTTGCGTGGGTTTCCTCCGGGTGCTCCGGTTTCACCCACAAGTCCAAATACATGCGGTACAGGTGAATTGGGTAAGGCTAAATTGTCCATAGTGTATGTGTGTGAATGAGAATGTATGGATGTTTCACAGTGATGGGTTGCAGCTGGAAGGGCATCCGCTGTGTAAAACAAAATGCTGGATAAGTTGGCGGATCATTCCGCTGTGGCGACCCCGGATTAATAAAGGGACTAAGCCAACAAAAAAATGAATGAATGAATATATACACATATATGTAGATATAATATAGGAAAATGGTCAATTTTATATATTTCACATATATTAAAAACCTATATCAAAACCTATATTAAAACATATATGTTTATATAGGTTCTTTCCACGTGGACATGTCCTAATTCTTTCAAATTTATCATTCCAAAGGGTAAACCCTTGGAAGGAATTAGGGTATGAGCAATTCCAGTATTATGGATGTAACGTTTGCAGTAAACACTCAAAACATAAATTCACATAGAAAGTATACGTTAACATTATATTGAAACAACTGTTTCTATTTTTCAAAACATCTAACCCAGTAATGGGATTAGAAAATTGTCAATCTGTAAACATTTTTTATATTTTAAATGAGGAAAATAAACATGTGTTATGCATGTGACAAACAAAAGAACTGTAAAATACTTCCTTATAAACAAAAGAATGTGGAAACGGTTTCGCTATTTTGGTGAAAACTTTTTCATGGCAAGGTTAACATTTGCATCGCTCGTATATAGATGAGCCCTTCCGAGGGGAATGTGCCGCTAGTTCCCGTTTTCTCTTTGTGGAATGCCAGCTGCAGTTATGGAAAATGGTTATGGTACACAGGTGAAAAATACAGTCTGGTTTGCAACTGACTGTAAATGGACACAACCCAATGCTTTACTTCAAAACTGGAAAGTAGCTTAGATCTTATGTGAAATTTATTATATATGCACATACTGTATATGTACATATAATATAGGAAAATGGTCAATTTTATATATTTCACATGTATTAAAAAACTATATCAAAACCTATATTGAAACATATATGTTTGTATAGGTTCTTTCCGTGTGAACATGTCCTAATTCTTTCAAATTTGTCATTCCAAAGGGTAAACCCTTAGAAGGAAATAGGGTATGAGCAATTTCAGCATTATTTTATGGCAAGGTTCATATTTGCATTGCTCGTATATAGATGAGCCCTTCCGTGGGGAATGTGCTGCTAGTTCCAGTTTCTCTTTGTGGAATGCCAGCTGCAGTTATGGTAAACGGTTATGGTACACAGGTGAACAATACATTCTGGTTTGCAACTGACTGCAAATGGACACAACCCAATGCTTTTCTTCAAAACTGGAAAGTCGCTTAGATCTTATGTGAAATTTAGCAGTGCTGTTTACTTGTTTTGTTCATTGTAGTAAATCAAGTAGTAAATGTAATTTGCATTCAAAAGTCTTGCTGAATATATATTCCCATAAGGTAGATTAGCCCTCAAAGCTGACCTAAAGTAAAGCTTGCATTAGCAAGAAAACAGCAGTGCTTGCTGTATAATTAAGTATCATTATGAATATTTGCACCAGCATCCTCCTCCTTTCTTCATCACGGCTCTTCTGAAGCAGCAGCTGGTTTAACATAAACCTCACATATAATTCAGTAGGGGTCTTAGCAGTGCCGGTACAACCTGCAATAGCTCACTGTGTGTAGTTAAATTTTAAGCGTCAGCACCTGACTCAGTTCTCGGGTCTGGCATGGGAGATAAACTACAGAGATCATGAATATGTAAGATCTCCTGTTTTAGAGTCACTCACACAAAGATTCTGTGCTTATAAAAGACTAATGTGGTCTGAGAGTGTGATGCTGCTGAATGGAACTGCTGTGTGTCTCTTTGTGAGGCCGACTGTAAGTTGATTCATCTTTGATGAGCGGTATTTTGATTTCACTCAGTACACATCAATCTAACATTAAAAATTTAAAGGACTTGTTACACAGAATTTGAATAAGGTGTAAATAATACAGATCACTTCACTGGGGTTGTACTTGCTGAAACTTGAAATTTGTAGCATGGTCCTTTTAAGGCAAGTCATTTTGCTTGGAGGCCATCTTTGAAACGGGTCTCGGGCAATATGCTTGGGCATTGTGTTTGAACGCAGAAACATCAAATTCTTCTAAACTGTTTGCCAAATGTATGATTAATTAATGTATGATTGGAATTGCCAATGCAATTTAACAGCAGCTTTCTATTAAATTTTGTTTCATATGTTTGAATCGCATGAGAACTTGAGCATGCTCACTTAACCTCCTAGGGCTTAGTGGCCACATACTGTACGTGGAAGGCACATTTTAGCTCTTATGTCCACAATTGTATACTTTGAATATTTTATATTTTGTTACAGACACACAGTGTCATCCTGCAACTGTTTTGTAGCATATGAAATGTCCCAAAACACTATTTTTAACTGTCCAAAATGGGCAACATTTTAGTTTTTACTCTCTGATAGTCAAGTTCATGTTACATGTTCAAAAAATATTTGTGTATGTGTTATTAACCACAAGTCCACATATATGGACATCATTTTTCTCTAAAAGTACATCATATCAAAAGATGATACTTAGGATTTATTCTAATTAAGTTCCAATAAACCCAAATAGCAGAGAGAAATAAAAAATGCGTGCAAAAAAAAAAAAAAAAAAAAAAAACCGCTTGGGCTGGCTTAAGAGGTTAAGGGGAAAAAGAACACAACCTCATTCATGGCCATTTCTAGATGACACAGTCAAAAGTCTTCCCCTTAATCAAACTATGCATTTACCATAAGAATCAATAATGTACCGGTTACATAATATCCACCATGATGCCAAATCTCCTCCCAAAGTGACATCTTGATTACAAGCTTGTGGGTCTTCAAGGGGTTTCCATCATGTGATTTGCATTTCAATGGCGGATGTGGGAATTCATGAGATCAGATGGCACAAACTGAACCTTACGTTCATTTCATACAGATTACAAAATGTTAAGTGTTGAAAAGATGTTAAGTGTAGTTGTTTTATTTAGAGATTTTATATTTCTCAAGTCTGTGAGATTGCAGCGCACTTGCTGAACACAGAGGCTTAATAATAATGAACCCTATCATAGAAACACATGTATGGACTGAGCCCTTCCACCAAAAAAATCATCAGTCTATAGCAGGGGTGCCCAAACTCAGTCCTAGTGGGCCGATGTCCTACAGAGTTTAGCTCCAACCCCAGTTAGACAACCTAGCTAATCAAGCTCTAACTAGCATAATAGAAACTACCTGATGTGTGTGCTGAAGCAAATTGAAGCTAAATTCTGCAGGACACTGTTTTGACACCCCTTGTCTATAGCGATCGATTATTGTGTAAGGCTCCATCTATTAGTCCTATGACTGAACTAACAGCATGGGTGTAGGTTAAGGCCCAATCTCAATTCTACCCCTTAGCCCTTCCCCTTACCCCTACCCCTCGTTTTGCACATTCAAGTCAAGGGGTAGGGGTATCCCAATTCCCTTTAGCTTGAAGGCGTAGGGCTAAGGGCAAGGGGTATACACCCCTTCGAACGAAGATTTTTTAGGACCACACTTAAAACGGAGAGGTAAGAAAATTTCCCAGAATGCACCTGCCAAAGTGGCAGGATAGCTGAACCCGAAAGTAGGGACATCCACAAATTAGTATTTTTTGTCGTTAATACGAATTTTTACGACAAACAAACATATGTTTTAATATATTCATAACCGCGTTTGTGTTTTACCGTCATGCAAAAAAAAAAAAACGCTAAATTTCGCGATCTATAATCCATAATCATAACTCATGTACAGCTGTCACAGAACATTCTGACACACGATGACACTGGAATACCCTGTCAGTAATGTCTAGTGGCTGGGAATGAGCTTTTTACAGTGTCTGCTATAATGTTGTTTTCGTGTGTTACATAGATGAGTATGGCTATGGCGTAAATGCACAGTACAGTTCCAATCTTATTGCCACATTAGATCATAATGATAACATAATATATGCCTTCAGTTATTTCCTGAAGATAAACACCAAAAAATAACATGACTGGAATAACTACAGCAGTCGTGATCGTCTGATCTCATATGAAGCAAGAGATTGCGATGACATATGACGACGTGTTCAGGTGTTGAAGTGCCGTTCCAATTCTTAGGGGTAAGTTTTGAAGCCCTTCCCCTTAACCCTCGGTTGTAAGGGCCAAGGCAAAGGGGAAGGGGTAGGGGTACAACAATAGAATTGGGATTGGGCCTAAATGTGTGTAAGCCTTTTTAAGCACATGTAATATTTTTATTTGTTAAAGTTAATTTTAATTTGTTTCTGACTCAATTACAATAATTGAAATTCAGATTCATCTAACTCCTCCTGATCACCTTTTAGGTTGTGATTTGGTCTAATTTAGATTGATAAACCTAATAAATCCCTATTTTCAGTTAATGGTTCATCGTTTAACCGAAGTCAGTTAGAGTTCTTCACCTATACCACATGTCTATGGACTTGTGGGGGAAACCGGAGCACCCGGAGTAAACCCACGTGACCTCGGGGAGAACATGCAAACTCCACACAGAAATAGCAACTGACCCAGCTGAGGCTCGAACCAGCGACCTTCTTGTTGTGAGACGATTGTGCTACCCACTATGCCATTGTGGTGCCCCAAAACCTTTATTTAACCAAAATTAAATGTTTCATATACACCAAGTAAAAGTAAGTAAAAATTAAATGTTTCATATACAGTAAGTCTGATACTGTCTGATTCATTCAGTGTCCGATGCTGCTGCTTGTGCATTTGCATCTTTGTGTGAAGTGTGAAATCAGGGCGAGTGTGTGTTCGAGTTAGTGTAGCGTGGGGTGCAGCGGTGCTGACTCACAACGTTACGCTCCACTCCTCCGTCCTGAAGAAGCAATCTTGTCCTTAGTCTGCTGTGTTCTGTCAGCATGCACTGCACTAAAGCACTACCTGTCTGGGCATCCTGCTTTGAGGTTGGCAAAGAGAAAAATTACTTCTGTCCAAAATTGCACAGATTACAGTCCTTCTCCTGCATTGATTCTCAGAAAACTCCTTCTCAGGAAAGTTTCTGAGAATAGCCTTGAAAGGAAATACACAGAGAATAACAGCAAGATGAGTAAAAGTGGGAAGAGTTGCATAAGATGTTCCATTGCACATCAGTAGATAAAAATACTACGTACTGTATGTAGCTTGAAATACCTCCTGAATAAAAAAGTGCACTGGAAGAGTCAAGTATTTTAGTTGAGAAAACACTGGTGCACTGGCTGTTTCTTCATTAGTTCACTTCAAGCATAATTAACTGTCATTTGTGCAAGTTTTTCTTGGAGAAACAATGAACTACTGCAGTCTTCATTTGAGGAAAAGACTAGGTCAATGTGCTTTTACCATCCGTATGATATTGTATTTACCCGGCCAACAGCACTATAGCCCGGTGCATCATGGGAGATGGTTTAGAGTTGTTTTATGTGTTATATTGTTTAAATGCATGGGCTGTTTTGTTGTACACTCTATCTGTGTTTGTGTTTAAGTTGGCTTCTGTGTTTTAAGCCCAATATTTTCTTGGTTTATAAAAATATTGGCCGTCACCATCAACAAGAACAGTGTGTAAAGGAATCACCATAGTGGTTTGGTCCTGTGAGGTAGGGATGGGTGATACCAATATTTTAGTTTCCGATCTGATACCAAGTATATCTAGACAAGTATTATCGATATTGATATACCAATACTTAAATTAAATATTTTGTAGTGATTGTTATTTATGCTCATCACCTTTATTATTATTATTATTTTTATTATTATTATTATTATTATTATTATTATTATTATTATTATTATTATTATTAAATAAAATACAAGACACATGATTCCTTTTTACATTTATTAAAATTACAGTACTATAATTGGCTAAATAGCACCATATATAACAAAAATTATTCACTGGACAATTGTTTAATTAAAAAAAAATCCCTTTAATGTTTTATTTAATGAAACAAATAATTGTTGACACCAATGCTATGGGGCGGTATGATGCCATTCCTTTTATCGCTTGCCAGCTGACTGCTTACCTCCATGTGGACGGCTTTCCCATGGTTACCAGTTTGTTTGGTAGCTTGACATGTACATCGGCGAACTTGAGATGCAGTGCAGAGTTGACCGTGACAACAGATTTCGATTTCAGATTTACAATTTGTTTGTTTGTTTTTTCCTCAGAATTATGAGATGTTCAATGTATTTTTTTATTATTTTAGAATTGTGACAAATTTATCTGAAAAAAATGCATAATTATTCTATTAAATTATTTTGATTGAAACAGTCATTATTATTTTAATATCTAAAAAAATTGAAAACTTTGTTTTTGTACTTTTTTGCTATTCTCAAAGGAATTTATAAATGGCTGTAGTCTTCTTACAAACTCTACTCTAAAAACATTTTTTTAGCTAATTAAAAAAATATTAGTTAAAAAAAGCTTATCAACTAAAAGCTTATTAGTTGATTGACACAAATGTATGTGTTATCTGTAACTCATTAGAACATACAATGTGTTCAGAAACCCTACCTCCAGAAGTGTGCAATGTATATAATATGATCTTTTTCCAGCATCATGCAATACTTATCTGCATGCTCAGTATCTCATGTCAGTTCTCACCTAGATGGCTCTTTGCTATTGTTTTTATGACCAATTTGAAACAGGGGACACACAAGCTGTGCTATACAGCCATTCTCCAGGTGTCCTGCACTTAAACACTGCAGTGCATGTAGACGACGACTGCAGCAGGATGAACCCCTGCAGTGATCCTTCCTTATGCATTCTGTACTTCCCATCCAGGGGAAATTTGTTGGAGGTGACACGCAATTTCCTCCCACTTACGCTTCCTCTTGCCTGCATTACTACGAGCTTGGCACAATTTCAGCTTCAGGCAGGACAGCGCAAAATCACAATTTCCTTTGATAGGAAGGTTAGTCAGTGGCTAAAATGCTTTCTTGAGGAGAACAAGAGGAGACGGTGACTTTGCTCGCTGTGCTGCAGCAGTTTGTCAGGTCAGCAAAAGACTACACATGAGTGCAGAAGGACCCGTGAGGTTACCGCATTGGTAATCTGACCTTTGTGTCAATAGTGCAGAAACAGCATTTATTTACTGAGCTTATGTGTCTTGTCTGTGTTTGTTGGGAGACCTGGGACTCGGTTCACTTGGCATATGGATGGAGGACAATTGTTGCTCAGGCCACTTTGACTGAAAACAGTTTGGTGCAGAATTTACATTGAAACATTGGACACTGAACACATTCAAACATTACATTGCAACTAAACTAACACAAACAAATCCAAGAAATGGCGGGTAAAAATACTCTGTAATATCTATTTGGTATAAATGATATAGAAGCAAGTGTGACTGCAGCAACACTGTTGTAGTGTTTTACGAATGCACGAGGACTGGTGACCCAATCACCAATAACAGTGTCACCTGACCACCCGTCCAAGTGTAACCCACTGGTCCTACACTATCCAATCTTCTCTGAGCTGGGATCGAACTGGCAATTCTTTGCATGGGAGTCAGTTGCTGTAACAAGGAGGGTAAAGACCATGGCCTCTAGTGTCTGCCGCTAAAGCACCTTTTAGATGTCAGAGAAGTGAGGTTTACCTGCACAGCACTTCACTAGCTGGCTTCGATTACACTCACCCACCCTAAACATCACTCCCATCCGGGTCACGGCACCAATGTAACACAGGCTCATTCAATTGAATTCAATTCAATTCATCTTTATTTGTGTAGCGCTTTTACAATGTAGATTGTGTCAAAGCAGCTTCACATGCATTATAAAGAATTGAAACAGTGTCAGTCCAGTTTTCAGTGTTGAAGTTCAGTTTAGTTCATTTCAGCGTGGTTTATTATTCACGCCATCAACTGCCGTTTCTGGGCAGTAGGACGCCAACAACTTTTGTTCCTTTTATAAGTAAATAAAGAATTAAGAATTTGAATTTACACAATTATGAAAGAGAATGAAACTGCATTTTTAACCAGCACTTTCTTTAGCTTTTTAAGTCTGTACCAAAATATTGTTTTTTTTAATTTAATTTAATTTAATTTAATTTAATTTAATTTAATTTAATTTAATTTAATTTAATTTAATTTAATTTAATTTTTTTATTTTATTTTATTTTATTTTATTTTATTTTATTACATTAAATAAAAAATGTACATCATATTTTGATATTATAGTATATTTAAAGCTATGTTATAATGTATGTATGTATACAATGTATGTTACCCTTTTTATGTGGATCATGATTAACTACAGTACAGTTAGTGCCGCTAATCTGTGATAAAGCAAATAAACATTTTGCTCACATAACCATTTTTCATGGCTTCTAGTAATATATATATATATTTAAATCTGTATCAAATTAGCCAATTTGCTAGTAAAAAAGAATATCTGCATCGGCCATGAAAAAACAAGATAAATCAAAATACACTAACCGGCCACTTTATTAGGTGCTGTCCAACTGCTCATTAACACAAATTTCTGATCAGCCAATCACATGGCAGCACCTCAATGAATTTAGGTGTTTTTGATTTTCACCTCAATGAATTTAGGTTAATTTAAGTGCAGCTCTGCACAAGACGTCTGGCCATAGGAGAAATGGTTGTGCTCAACTGAGCCTGGTTTCTCTCGAGGTTTTTTAATTCTTCACTTTCGCCAATTGGTGAAGTTTTTTCCCCACCACTGTCGCCTCTGGCTTGCATGGTTCGGGACTTGTAGGGCTGCGCATCGATGGATTACTCTTCAGTGTTTGGACTTAGCAGTGATTATTATTATAATTATTATAATATTATTATATACAAATAAAGATGGATTGAATTGAATTGAATAGGTGTGTAGACATGGTCAAGACGATCTGCTGCAGTTCAAACCGAGCATCAGAATGGGAAAGACAGGTGATTTAGGTGACTTTGAAAGTGGCAGGATTGTTGGTGCCAGACGGGCTGGTCTGAGTATTTCAGAAACTGCTGATCTACTGGGATTTTCACGCACAAACATCGCTAGGGTTTACAGAGAATGGTCTGAAAAAGAGAAAATATCCAGTGAGTGGCAGTTCTGTGGGCGCAAATGCCTTGTTCATACTTGAGATCAGAGGAGATTGACCAGACTGGTTCAAGCTGATAAAAGGGCAACAGTAACTAAAAATAACCACTCGTTGCAACTAAGGTAGGCAGAAGAGCATCTCTGAACGCACAACACCTCAAACATTGAGGCGGATGGTCTACAGCAGCAGAAGACCACACTGGGTGCCACTCCTGTCAGCTATGAAACCGAGGCTACAATTTGCACAGTCTCACCAAAATTTGACAATAGAAGATTGGAAAAACATTGCCTGGTCTGATTCAATTCAATTCACCTTTATTTGTATAGCGCTTTTACAATGTAGATTGTGTCAAAGCAGCTTCACACAGAAGATTATAGTAAGTTGAAACAGTGTAAGTCCAGTTTTCAGTTTAGTTCAGTTAAGTGTGGTTTAATATTCACTGCTGAGAGTCCAAACAATGAAGAGCAAATCCATTGATGCGTAGTTCTACAGGTCCCAAACCATGCAAGCCACTTCAAGCAACTTCACCAATTGGCGAAAGTGAAAAAGGCTCAGTTGGGCACAACCATTTCTCCTATGGCCAGACGTCTTGTGTAGAGCTGCAGTCTAGGCGCCGGAGGCTGGAGAATGCTGGACGTTAGTGAGACTCGTCTGTCCTTGGAGGGTCACAGGAATCAGTATCATGCTACCCATTCCTCTTTGCACAAAGCAGTCGCTCAGAATACAGCGTGGTCCAGGATTATGAAACCTTGGGATCATCTCGTCGCAGGTCTTGGATGACTCACGATTTTTGCTGCAACATTTGAATAATAGGGTCAGAATTTGGCATCAACAACATGAAAGCATGGATCCATTCTGCCTTGTATCAAAGGGTTCAGGCTGCTGGTGGTGTAATGGTGTAGAGGATATTTTCCTGGCACACTTTGGGCCCATTAGTACCAGTTGAGCATCATGTCAACGCTACAGCCTACCTGAGTATTGTTGCTGACCATGTCCATCCCTTTATGACCACAGTGTACCCATCTTCTGATGGCTACTTTCAGCAGGAAAAGGTGCTATGTCATAAAGCGTAAATCATCTCAGGCTGATTTCTTGAACATGATCGTGAGTTCACTGTACTCAAATGTCCTCCATAGTCCCTAGATATCAATCCAATAGAGCACCTTTGGGATGTGGTGGAACGAGAGATTCGTATCATGGATGTGCAGCCTACAAATCTGCAGCGACTGCGTGATGTTATCATGTAAATATGGACCAAAATCTCTGAGAAATATTTCCAGTACCTTGTTGAATCTATGCCATGAAGGATTAAGGCAGTTCTGAAGGCAAAACAGGGTCCAACCCAATGCTAGTAAGAAGTACCTAATAAAGTTGCCAGTTAGTGTATATAACACTTTTTAAGATTTGCAACACTGATGATCACTGAATAGCATCATCGTGGGTCCATAAGACTCCTGTAAAAATGACAAGCAACCATTTTAAAAGAAAATTCCAAAACAAAATAATTTTAGCTGCATTGCATTGTACTTTTTGATTGCCCATTTGTTCTTGTTTATTGGAAGTTACAGCAGATGAAGGAGGGAAATATGTTCCAATGTCATGGATATGATGTACTAACACATAGTGGAGTGTTGGAGGCGTCACATATGGTCATGGGCTCGCTGATGAGATGACAGCAGGAGCTGCCAAATCGCTCTCAGGCAGTTGGCACAAGCTGACCTCCTGTCTCTCAATGAAACCGCCTGAATAGAGCCTGATTTGAATTTCAGATTCCCACGTCTAGAGATGTTACGTAACATCACTTATAGGTGTGAGGCGAGTCAGAAATACTGCACCGTCAGGAAAAGTCAACTCTGGGAGGTTATTTACTGAACACTCTGTTCTCTATCAGTAATCTGGCAAAGTGTTACTTACATTTAGAAGCTGCTAGTGGTGTGTACTTAAGTCCGTGAACAATTATGTTGTATTTAATGTACTTATCTCTAGTGGCACAATTAGAGTGCTGCGTGTGCGTGGGCACGAAAGAGTTTAATATTAAATGCGTTTAAAATTGTTTTGTGAATTAATTTCACCTCAAGAGCTTCGCGTACTAATATATATGTAAAGCAATCCATGCCGGTGCAAATTGCTTCTGTGAATTTCCGCCAACCCTAGTGACCCCTGCTCTCGGGAACAGGCGCGTCTTTGAATATGAGTCAGTGGTCAATCTCATTTAAGGTATTTCCCTTCAGAGTAATTGTTCGCTATTTTCTCATTGCTTCCACCGACCTGGCTTTCCTGGCTTGCCTTGGAGTATTACGCAACAGTCTGCCTCCCAACTTTCCACCCTCCTGTGAACGGTATGAATATATTACCAATTCTACAGGATCTATGCTGGATTGTTTTTTGCCTCGTTCTGCTTTTGAAAGCGTTTCTCTCTTTTTTTTGACCCGTGTCTTGGCTCTTTCATCTCATCCGTGTTCATTTAAGTTTCCGAAGCTCACACTGACAAGCGCTGTCTTGGGTTTTCTTGTCTCTTTTTTCTGATCTGACACACCCAGTAGATTTGTGCGCTCCCTTGGGTAGATGTGAGTCAACCTTTTCTCGCCCACCTCGCAGACGAAGCGAGATGCTCAGGTTTTTGCTCTATTCACATCTAATTCCCTGCAACAACTGCCAGAGCGGTGAGGCTAATAGATCTTGATTTGAGATGGTGTATGTATTAAGTTTCACAACAACAAAAGTTATAAAGGCTTTTGAATCCTTATGACACCCGCTTTTATAACTGTAGATCAAGGATGGATTGTGGCACCACTTTAAAACCTTGATATAATATCTTGAAGAATTTGCTCTGACTGGTATGGTAAATACAGTCAAACTACCATTGGTCAGTCAGTGGAGATTATTTATTATGTTGGCTCAGTTTGGTGTTTGTCTTGTGATCTGACATACATATATTTGAATATAACATATGGGATGTTAGCTATCCATACACTTCCTATCAGTGTTAGCTATCAATACTGGTAGGCTCAGAAGGCTGTTATCATTCATCCACATGGTTAATCAGCTGTACTAACAGAGAAGACTCCAGATCCAGATCTGTTTTTACATTACTGTGAGGGTAGGGTTTAGGTTTGGGGTTAGAGTAGACATTAATAAAATATAATTAATGGAAAATTTAATAAATAATATAAATAATTCTCGTTAACTTCCGGCCACAGCTGTATGTGATTTGTAGTTGATTAACCATGTGTAACCATATCAGCTGATAACCACTGATAACACCCATTCAATCGAGTGATAACATTCGAATCGGCTGGTCAATCTTTTGAACCTTTTTAACCCCTAGCGAAAAGAAAGAGCGAAAAGCATTGCTGTAAACAAATGCAGTAAATTAGTTTTAATTTAGCAGTTATCATTGTCTGAAATGAGTGTGTGATGCACGTCTTTCATAACGTGCATATATCTATAACAAATTATAAATATAATATTAATAATAATGCATTTGCTGCACTGTAAAAAATCTTGCTGCTCTATTTTTTTTAGTTTTACAGATATTAAGACAAATGTTAAAGATATTAAGTTAAACTTTGCATAACTTTAAAAATGTAGTTGAAACCTGATTAGCTTATTAAAATAAATGAAAATAACTTAAAAACATCGGTAGTAATTTTTGTAATATATATATATATATATATATATATATATA
>CAIGQQ010015130.1:1158890-1194670 GCA_903798035.1 Danio albolineatus
ATATGTATATATATATATATAAAATAAAAAATGTCCCTGACAAATCCTGGTTAATGTACATTATGTTACAGGACTTGAAAGAGTTTGTCTTTATTGTTTCCTGTGTTCCTTGTTTTTCGTTGCTAGTCATTTTACCATAGTTATTCATTTAGCAATTAACAAGTTACTCTTTACTTTATATCCGCTGCGCAAAACACATGCTGGATAAGTTGGTGGTCCATTCCGCTGTGGCGACGCTGGTTTAATAAAAGGACTAACCCGACAAGAAAATGAACAAATGAAAGACTAAATGAATACTCTTTACTTTACAGCAGGTATCACTAATCTAGGTCCTGGAGGTCCGTTGTCCTGCAGGGTTTAGCTCCAACTTGTCTCAAAACACCTGCCTGAATGTTTCAAGTATACCTAGTGAGAGCTGGATTAGCTTGTTCAGGTGTGTTTAATTAGGGTTGGAGCTAAAATCTACAGGACACCAGACCTCCAGGAACAAGTTTGGTGATTCCTGCTTTACAGTATCCTTGTTGACCAATTACTAATTTTAAAAAATATATTTTTTGTTTTGCACTTTTTACAACCACAACCATTTGCAATGCACTTTTAAACCGAAATCAGAATTGTTTCACTTTTTAAGCACCTTTAAATTAAATTGTGTTTGGTAAAGCACAAATAGTGAATGTGGCCCAGTAGGTTCTGAAATAAAGACTTTTATTAGACTCAGTAGAGAAGGAGGGCAAATGACTTGCTGTGCTCTGTCATGCAGAAACGCGGTTCATAGCACAGAGGGCTTGTGGTCCATCACTTGGAATAGATTTACTTTTACACCGTCATGGCCTTTTCAAACTTCCACTCAATTCGGCGAGGCCACGGCATACTGATCACTGCACTTTAGTATGACTGGGAATGTTTGTGTGTGAATTTTAACAGCAGACACTGATAGAGAGAAAATAGGACTGTCAGTAAGTCATTTTACTTTGGCCAGTAAACAACCACCTAGCAACAATACAGAAAACCCTAGCTACCAAACATAAATGCCCTGTCAAAGTGAAATGTAATAATCTGTAATATAATATGTAATCGATCTGTATGCATGGCCATACTGGCGATGCTCGGTTGTAAACAACAGCATAGATTGCATGATTATTGTACACTACTGAAGATGTTGTTCTGCCTATTATGCTGTCTAAACCAGAAAACACGTTAAGTGTAAAGCTGCTAAGTCATATAGAGAAGGACTAATTAAGCAGGAAAGTGTGCATAATTTTGACAAACTGAATTGAATAGGTGGTCAAATATTTCACCTACTTGATAGGAAATAATAAGAACAAAAATGTATCTTGCTCTGGGCATCCTGGTTTAATCTGGCCAACAGAATACCTTTTGTTTTACAGTTACTTTTCCTATCTTCTCCTTGACTTGGTATTAATTTTGGCAGTCACCGTACTCACATTGTTTTTGTTCTTGTCTGACCAATTAGTACAGCCCATGACAATTAATCATTTTCAGCAGCAGTGATCAGCAAAATATGAGTATTGTTAAGATCAGTAGAATTGTTTATTTTCTCCAATATGGCTGAGTGTGCCACAGGAGAGAATTTATAAATGGGACTGAAGTGATGGAACTGATGTGGGTAGGTCATGTGATAATCATTAATGGCAGATGTATAGTACATACCTGTCAACCCTCCCTTTTTTCAGACATTCTCCTGTATTTTACAGTTCTATCCCGCTATATCCCTTAAAGGTATTTTCCCGTATTTCTCCCATATTTTCAGTCTTTCTCTGAAGGATGGCAATAAACATTAAAGAGTCGATCCTCCCTATACGCAACCCATACCGCCAAACCACCAGGGGCCGCCCCTTGCTGTTAAATGTGAGTCAGTTCTGTGCTTTCGTTTTATTTAGGCATGAAACACTTAAAAATAAATATAAAAACGGCGGGATTCCCTTTCCTTTTCATTACAGGTGATGTCGCTCCTCCTATGCTCAAAACAGTCATAAACCGGCGTGTGACTGTCAGACATGCTCCATAGTGATAAATAGACACTGTTTCCCCAAACGGATTCTGTACACGCAATTTGAAGTGGAGCGAAAGTGGATACTGGGTTTCGGGTGCGTGTTTGAACAGACATATTCACATAATTAATAATAATAACATCTAAAAATGTCGATTTTGATGTTTTTTTTTTAATCAAACACAATTAATTTTGTCCTAAATGAGCATAAACCGTTAGGAAAGTAATCGAATGCTTTCATTATAACTTGTGAGCATAATAAGGGGGGGAGTATCCCTTATTATGGTAGGCGTATCCCTTATTTTTACATCCCAATGTTGACAGGTATGGTATAGTAGTACAATAAATATCCATTCATAATCATCACATTCATATGATATAGAACACACTGTTCTAACAGTTGTGAAATAAACTGTTAATAGGCTTTTCAAAAGTATCAAATTCGGTACCAATCGGTACTGAAATTTTTAAAACATCCGTTTCCTGCTAACATTTCAGTGAGCACATTCATGAAGACTGCTGATTGGCATTGTGCTGATGTTCTTGACCATAAAGATCATTGGTTTACCGCTCTTCACTGCTGTTCACCAAGTGCAAACACAGATACATGGACATATGAGCAATCCATTGACGGATCAACTGATTGGTGCTGTTTTGAAATGCTCCAGTCTATCACTCTGACACTACACATGTCTAAGTTTGCAAACAGCGAAGAGTGGTAAACAATGACCCGATGAAACATGGTTTTTGTTCAAGTGCTGCGATTAGGGACACGCTCAACAGTGCTAAAATGTTAGTGGGAAAGGACGTATTTTAAATTTTAGTACAATACCATGTCAATACTACGATTAGTACGCATTTTCAAACACAACTCTATATTTCAAGGTTCTAATTTGTATGTACTGTACCATAAATTAAAGCCTATGCATAAAGGTCCACCCCTCACCACAACAATCATATAAAAATGTAAAATGAGATTGTGTAATTTGGCTAATACTTCTCTGGAATATAAAACAGTAATGAGTTGCAATGAGAATAGGTTGTCTAATCTGTTTTTAATGCCATTGTGCTGGAGGGTTTCAAATCTTTAATCAGTACTGGCACACATCAAATAGTAATTTTATACTGTTTGGCAATGTACACCCCAATATGATCATGGTGGGGTACATTTTTCCTTTACGTTTTTTGATTGAAATAAATAAGGTATACCTGAGCAGCGGTATATTGTTGGTGAACATTTTAATGTCCTTCACAGTAATGAGAGTGATGCTTAGATGAGTATCCATTACTACTGAAAACATTCATTCATTCATTTTTCATCGTCCCTTTATTCACGGTCACCACAGTGGAATGAACCGCCAACTTATCCAGCAATTGTTTTACACAGTGGATGCCCTTCTAGCCACAACCCAATACTGGGAAACACCCAGACACACTCATATACTACAGCCAATTTAGTTTGTGCAATTCACCTATAGAGCATGTCTTTGGACTGTGGTGGAAACCGGAGCACTCAGAGGAAACCCACAAAAACACAGGGAGAACATGCAAACTCCACACAAAAATGCCAACTGACTCAGTCGAGACTCGAACCTGTGACCTTCTTGCTGTCAAGAAGGTCTTGCTTCTTGAGCCACCGTGTAACCCATACTCCTTTTTTTTTGTAAATGTAGTTGTCACTACCTAATTTTTAAAAAAGGAATAGTTAACCAATATACTCTCCATTTACTCACACTCAAGTGGTTATGAACTGTTACAATTTTCTTACTTCTGTTGAACTCAAACATTATGGACCGTAACGTGTTCAACAGAAGAAAGGAACTAAATCGGAACAAGTGGAGATTAATTTTTTGGGTGAATTATCCCTTGAATTAAGTAAAACAGTTCAATTCCCTCTCTTGTATAAATGTCTGAAATGTATGTATACGGATTAAGGATTAAACATTAAACATCAACATCAACCTTTTTTGTTTTTGTTTTAGAAACCACTGCAAACAATTTAGTGGCTGAAGTGAGCTATACAAAAAAAGCAACAACTTTGTAACAAACCCCATTTGATGATTAGATAAACATATCTGTTCACTGATAAGTCTTTGGTAGATAAATTATGAATATCATAGAAAACACTTTGAAACCAGTTTTCAATATTTAGCATTTTTTCTGTTCATTTATTGTGTAAATGAACAGCTTACATTCTTAATAGTGGTTGAAAATAGTGTTATGTTAACACACCCTTATTTTTTAGGCTTGTTCTCCTTTAAAAATAGTCTAACAAATCCCTTGCTGCTTTCTATGCAACGCGCAGTGATTTGCCCTCATCTGTGAGATCTGTGAGTTCTGCTTGCTTGTTTGATCCAGATTTTGTTGTGGTC
This sequence comes from Danio albolineatus, assembly GCA_903798035.1. Lineage (NCBI taxonomy): Eukaryota > Metazoa > Chordata > Actinopteri > Cypriniformes > Danionidae > Danio > Danio albolineatus. The sequence goes on from CAIGQQ010015130.1 coordinate 1,163,274, forward strand.
CAGGTCAAAACACAAACACCATCTCACTCCTCAGTTTTGTGGCTCACAGTTTTGGAACTACAGGCCCAAATCAAACAATTACTTCAGCATTTTCTGCACTTTCCTCTAGAGTTTGATGGGAGAATTGGATTTATTCACCCATAACAAAGTCCCAATGTGAAGACCGTGCAGTTCACTTCACTCACTTTCTCTGATGTTTTGTTGTGTGTATACAAGCTACCCCTGAAACTGTCTGGCTGTGTGTGCTCGGGCAATGCAAATGACCAAATAAAATACATGTAGTCTCAATACACGAGGCATTCCTGATCTAGAGTACAAAAAGAAAACACCATCTTTATTATTTGTTCAATAATATGCTTGGTTTGTAATTCCTGAACATATCTCTCTAAAATCATCCAAGTTTCAAGGGTTTAGAAAGTTTTACAAGTGATCTACTGATAATCTGACTGCTTCTCAGAATCAGAATCAGTTTTCTCATTTGCATAATTTCAAACAGAGTATAAACCTGTGTAAATTATGTTACATACACAATTATTATCAGTGGCGCTTGCAGCCGTACAGCTGTACACATTGTGCGTACCTACCATGAGAGGGTGCCAATTAATGGCGCTTTTTAATAAATTTTTTAAATAATTTAAATTGATTATTAAACAGCATACGCTATGATATATTGACAAAACAAGAAATAATGAGAATATATAAAGGCTTGTGTGTTTTAAAGCGTGTATGTACTTGCATAATGGGAGTTGGGTAAAGAAATCTATTGGCTTTAGTTTTGCTGGCGGTTTTTCCGCTGACTAAAAATTACAATTCAGATAGCTTACGTTTAAAACAAGATTCAAAATGAGTAAATTTTCTTTAAAACAGCTCAACTTAATTGAGACATTTGTCAAAAGACCTAAAACTAATGAGACAATTATTGCTTCCCAACACGAGATGAAGTCTGCAGGCTCATTCATTGGACAATTCTGATCCAGCTGCACAGCCTCCTCGCATGGAGCTGCTACCTTTCAAGTTGTTTAAAGCAATTTTAGGAATAAGGGATGATGGGGTGGGGTGGTGTGTAACATGGGGATGTAACACTGACAACACAGGTGTGGATCCAAATGCAGGTTTATTAGAGATGGCCAGGCAAGCAATGGTCAGCACAGAGGCAAACATATGTATATGGGCAATCGTAGTCAATCGTAGTCAAAAGGCAGGCAGATGGTCAGAGGCAGGCAGCAGACAAGGAGAAAACAGATTAACAAGGTGAAGATCAAAACAAAGCAAAGCAAGACGAAAGGAAACCAGTCCCAAAAGCAGTATCAGCTGTGAGAGTCTAATCAGTGGAGACTTGGAGCAGGTGTGTGTGTGTGCGTTGCATGACTGAATATGTAGTCTATTTACCAGCAGATCTGTAGTCCTATGTGATGTGTGCACAGGCTAGATCCCTGGTGATTGTGACATGGTGCTGGATATGTGCTTGCCTTTGAATAAAATCCTGCAGGCGCCCCTGATTATTATAATGTGCGTGTAATTTAACAATACAAGTGTAAAATGGATTAAGACTTACTTTTTTTAGCATATTTTTAAATAGCAGCACAAATATCAGTAAAATTATTATTATTTTATACTTTATTATTTATAACTTGATTATGTGCACAATTAAATCAACAGTATTCCTGGTGAGATGGAAATTATTGATTAAAGGGATAATCAACAGAATGCCTTCCTTTAATAGATGGCGAGCCATTGATTCTCCTGCTTATCCAGTGGTTATTTGCTAAGTTGTATTGCCGTTCAAACTAGTTTTGCTCTTTGCAGCACAATATTTGATTGAATTTTCGTTAATTATGACATGTTAGATATAGTTTATTTATTGCTTTGAATAAACAGTCAGTCCACCTTTAGGCAGATAGAGAGGGATTGTAAGCATTCACAAGAGGGAAATGTGTGTGTGTAAATGACATGTCTAATAGCGAGACCCACACGAAATTTGCACACACAGAAATCCACAGAATTTCACAGATTTTCAGCCCATTATTGGGTCTATTTATTTACTTGTAGATTTATATTTATTCAGTTTTTTAAATTAATTTCAGTACCAATTTTGACTAATATGAAAGTGTTTATTTGATTTATTTACAATACAGTTTGTAAAGTAATATCTAGGTCATTTAGTAGATATATTATATGAGAGATTTGCTTTACTAAATAAGTGGATCTATAGATAGATATGCATTGTAACCATTAAATACAATTTTTAAAAGCTGTTATTTTTTTAATTTTGTCAAATTTATTTTACCATATTCCCAAAACAATTCCCGTATAAATCCACAGATTCTTTACATAATTCTCTGCAGAAATAGCAGATGTCTGCAGATTCTGTCTGGCCCTACTAATAGCTCATATAAAGTTTAGCTGTCTTGCTAATATTTTGTAAGATATTTGTGAGCTGGTTAATCTCCATCAGCTACCAGCTGAAGCAAAGTCCATGTCCTTACACAGATGAATGAAGACTCCATCAACTGTCATTGAGTTACTATGGTCACTACTAATGTTTAAGGGCAGTGCATTTATTTCAAACAGTGATCAAAACTGACTGGAATTACTTGTGCATTAAGTGATTTTATTGCACACCTTTCTGTCGGTCAGAATCATGTGTTTCAACAGACCATTGAATAAATATCAACGCATTTAAAGTATTCTGTTCTGTATGATGTTTTGTATGATGAGTTTTGTAAATGATCACAGTTTTATAAATGTCATAAATTAATATTTGTTAAAGGGCCTTGAAACCCCTCTGTCTCAGCGGGGTGTTTTCACACCTCTAGTTTGGAAAATCTCAGGAAAGTGGGTGTGTCCAGCTCAGTATAGGTGGGAGTGTCGGGGGAGGGAAAGAGGGAAGGTTTTGCATAAAAATGGGAGTTTCCATTTGTACACGCGCTGATTTTCACAGAGGCACAACAAACACACAGACGCAGAGGAGAAAGACAGTGACACATGGTGTCTACATGGACGTCAGTACTCGAATTATTTGCCAAATTATTAATTTGTCGACTTTAACGGCACTTTCACTTCAATCCAATAACATTTCTTGCATGCCCCCATGACAAATGAGATGCGAGAAACTGCTAAGAGGGCGTTTTTAATGGAGTGTTTGAGACCGCGCGGCGTATGAGAGAAATAAAAAAACCCTCTGCATTTCTCGGTAACTTTCGCTCTCAGTAGGTAGCGTCAGAAAGCCGTGTGTGTATATACTATCCTGTCACAAAATGCGGCGGTGTTTATATGTTTACACTCGGAAAGTAACATCTACAGCAGATCTTTCAGTCTATAATACTGTAGTGATGTTAGCGTGCTGTAAACTCAGTAACAGTTCTAATCATTTTGACTAAGGTATGTCTATAAACACTGAAACAGTACTGCTGACAAAACTAACTTTCCCATCTGAATAAACAAACAAAGAGCACAGATCACGAACTTATCAAAGACAGGACAATCAACATGAACTGCAGCTGTGTATTTTTTTTAAAAGAAGACAAGCGGCAAATCCGGATTCCTTACAAACGCATTTCTGCTGCACACGCGTGGGAGTCCAGCTGCACTCTCATAGCGGGGAAATGAAAACAAAACCTTCGTTGCAGCCCATAAACACAACTCTGACGACCTGTGTCTCCAAACAATTTTTCTTCTTCCACTTGTTTTGGCAACGCAGCGTGGCGTTTCTCTGCTGTCTGAACACTGCAACAGGTACAAACAATCTTCGAAGCGATCATGAATATTAATGAAGTTGCGCCACATACACAATAGAGCGCGCTAATTGGTTTGAACCAAGTCTTTCTCATGAATTAATGCCACACACTCAGAGATGTCACGATGCACTCGCCGGTACAGACGTCCACTCTCCACGCTGGAATACACGCATGGATCTCATCGGCGTGACGCAGCTTCAAAAAATCATTTTTAAACCTGAAGAACGAATTTGCTCGAAATAACGCAAAAACAACAAATTTTCACTCTTTAGTGAAATATATGTGTCCTAATAGTGTTTATAGCAGCGTGGGACACATATATGACTGTCAACAGTTTAAAAAACGTGTTTTGGTGTTTCGTGACGCTTTAAAGAGCAGTGCTAGTTGTTATAGTGAAACTGCAAAAGAAAAACAAGACAGAACATCTTATTAAAAACCTAAACTCAAACAGCAACAAAGGTTTTTGACATGATTTGATCGAGTTCAGAATGGGTTTTCAGTTTAGAATTTAGAACTTGTTCACCTAATCGCGGCGTTGTGCAGAACATGAACACTATTTTCATCTTCACAAATTGAAGACAGGAGTATTCACAGCACTGTAGACCCAAACTTTCTATACCCCATTCTATTAGTTTTCAATTCAATGTTATGAAACTTGAAACCAGAAAAACAAAAACCTGAGGAAAAGTCTGGGTGTTCGATTCTTTGATCTTGTTTTCAATTTTTCCAATACTCAAGAGTGTGTGCAGTGATATGAGCAGAAATCAAGTGTGTGTGTCTGTGCTAAAGCAGTCATCCAGTCTGCCTGTGAAAATGACCTACTTTAGAACACACTGCTTTTTAAACATTAATCATTTCTAACAAATACCATCCTATTATGGCGGAGCGCTCTTCTATATACTGTCCTATCTCGTGAGCAGAATCAGAGTTTTCTTCCTGGCTATCCTGTTCTGTCAAATTGAACACGTGGGTGAATTTTTATTGGTTTCCTGCAATCTGAAAAGACCACCTGCATATGTTTCTCTTCTTGGTCATGAGTTTGTTGTGATAGTGGAGCCCTAACTAGGATTATTTATTTTATTTATTTCTTATTTAAAAACAAAAAAACTAGTTTAACCGAACTGCGCACACTTGATTAGAAATATCAGTGACACTTTCTATGAAGCTCATACTTATAATGAATTATTACTCTGTTTATAATTATTTATAATCAATCATAAAAACACAACAAACAATAAGACCAGCATCTAAACAGCATAAACTGGGCCCGTATGCAAATTCAAGCTGTTCTAGTTGTTATTTTCAGCCGTGTTAATATATGACTTGGTAAAAATAAATGAGTAAACATACAGTATAGTCATAGTCATTAATCAAATGTGGTATTTTCAGAGCTAATTGGCCCAAGTGTCTCTTTTGGCACGTTAAGTGATTTTACATTTTGTAAATATATATTTATGGATAATTAATGTGTGCCATATGTGTCAAACCCACACGGGACATTTAACAAAAATAATTTGCAGTCCGTGTATGGTGAAAATTAATCATCATAGGCAAAAAAAAAAAAAAAAAAAAAAAGGAAAGAAAGAAAGAAAGAAAAACAAACAAACAACAACAACAAAAAAACAGTTATAGGTTTAAACTGCTCTGTAAAGAATTTGTCTTGTCATAAAGTTGTTTTATTTATTTATTAATTACAATTTTTTTTTATTTTAAACACTGTCATAATATTGTCAGACAGGTTTAGACAAAGATTTAAAAAAATTTAAATGCACAAATGTAAACATTGGTGCCACGGTGGCGTAGTGAGTAGCACGATCGCCTCACAGCCAGAAGGTTGCTGGTTTGAGCCTCGGCTGGGTCAGTTGGCATTTCTGTGTGTTTGCATGTTCTCCCTGTGGTCACGTGGGTTTCCTCGGGGTGCTTGGTTTCCCACACAAGTCCAAATACGTGGTATAGGTGAATTGGGTCAGCTAAATTGTCCATAGTGTATTTGTGTGAATGAGTGTGTATGGGTGTTTCCCAAAAATGGGTTGCAGCTGGAAGGGCATCCACTGTGTAAAACATATTTAAACATATACATATCAATCATATATAATCAAATATATAAGTTGCGGTTCATTTCGCTTTTGTGACCCCAGATTAACAAAGGGACTGAGCTGAAAAGAATAAAATAGAAAGAAGAAAAATATTTATTTATAAATACATATTTTGTGGTTGCATATTAAAATTGGGCAGTTACCACTGAGATTAATGGAAAGATGAACTTATGGACTTCTTATCATATAGATGTATTTTAAACCTTTTAAAATTTAAATAAAAAATAATCAATCCATCTGTCTTATGTCACCTTATTATATCGTGATTTGTCAGATTTTGTTAAAAAACACACTTTTGTGAACAGTAAAGACAGATTTGTTATGCAGGTCAACACTTAAAGATAGTTCACCCCTCCAAAACAATGTACTCACTATTTACTCACTCTTACTGACTTCTTATGAACACAAAAGAAGATATTTTGAAGAATGTCAGAAACCACTAACATCCATAGTAGGAAAAACAAATGCTATTGAAGTCAGTGGTTATGGTTTCTAACATTCTTCCAAATATCTTCTCTTGTGAATTAAGGGTGAGTGATTGATGACAGAATTTAAGGACAATAACAATCAAGTGCTTAAAGGGATAGTTCATTTAAAGAAAATGACAAAACGTGGGTCAGTTCTGCATGTCTCAGTGTAACTCAAAGGATCTCCAAAACTGAAAAACATACTGTACAGTAGTTATTTTTTACAGTGAAGTTCAATACAGTGAATTCAGTCAAGAACTGATAGGATACCAATACACTCTCCCTAATACCACCATGAGGATTAGGCAAATTACAGATCCTGCTAATTACTGTGCTCATAATTAATCTCTTAAAAATTTCACTGAATGTGCGAGTGCTTTAATTATACAAAAAATGTTAGATTAATCTAATGAGGAAAAAAAATCTTAATGAATAGGCAACCCCAGAATTATTGTCATTATTTAGTCTAAGCTCAAGGGAGTTGATTATTTATCATCTTGCTGTTGATTGTTTGTGTGAATGTGATGAGAATAGAGTGAGTCTGTTATGGCAGCTTATCACTGTCTCTAAATGAGTACAGACAGTGCGAGTGATCTTTATAAGCCTCATTTATGGGTCCATTAATGAACATGATGTAACTCTCTTATACTTTTTGCAAAATACAGATTCTCTGATACAGAGGAATTAAATATGGAGAGCTTTTCTAAATTCAGCTGGAGACATAGCAGCCAACTCACGACTTGATTTGATTTTTCTATTTCGCTTCTCCGTACGTTTCCTCATGAGGAGACAACATTGTTCAGAAAAGTAATAACCATAGTACCTCAGATTCACTATGATATGGCGCTTCTGTGCCCTTCTGTTTATTGCTTTGCCCCACTCAGGGACAGATTAAACCTGATGTTCTCCGACAAAAGCCATGCCTATGTTGTGCCTAAAGGTATGATTTGTTGAAAGCAATCTTTAGAGGTTAACGCTTGCAGCAAATTATTTCCAGACTCATTGCGAGTGATTTTTTGCCGTTGTTTCTAGAAAACAAAAGACGGTCTGGTATGAGTTCAGCATCACAGTTTTGAGATTGAGCACCACACTTCCACTTCCATTATTTTTACAAATATTTCTTTCTCGAATGTGCCATGATGGTCTGAATGCAGCAGTGTCTGTAGTGCTGTTTGGACTGCAGTTTAATCATCCCAGCCTCATTCTGAATACGTAGCCCTATATACATTTCTGCAGAGCACAAAATACGTCCCTGGAGGAAACTTTGCAGTTTTTGTTTTCGCAAATCCACCAAAGGCTGCTGTGTAAGCTTTTTTAGATCTTAAATTTCTCTTGCGAATACCTTTCGTACCTGCTTTTCCCATGTAAATCTACCAGAGCCCGCTGTTGACTGACTGACTGACTAACTGACTGATCCACTGACCCACCCTCCTTCTTCCCTAAACCAACTACCACACTCCCAGAAATAAAGGTACAGGAGCTGTCACTGGGGCAGTAACTTTTCAAACGGTACATAGTTGTACCTGAAAGGTCCATAATGGTATCTCAAAGGTTCTTGTTAGGTACATTTGGGCACTAATATGCACCTTTAAGTTACCACTGTGGACAATTTGGGTACAAATATGTATCTTTTGAAAAGATACTGCCAAATTCCAAAGGCAGATACTAATAAGATCAGGGCCTGGTGTGTAGACTTTGGGGGTTTTACGATGTGGTCACATGTTGATTGGTCAGTTTGAATGTCTCAGTATTTGAGCTTTGGTCACATGGTCAAGAAAGATACAAAACAGATATTAAACTCTGCTCTGTCTTTTTTCTTGCTCTGGTCTCTTCTTGCTCTGCTCTTTTCCTGCTCTGGCTCTCTCCCAACTCTCTCTCTATCTCTCTCTCTCCCTCCCCCACTCTTTACCTCTCTCCCAGGTATCTTTAATTTACAATTAAGCTGGGTACAATTATTATCATATGTTTTTATCATTTCATGTTTTATTATTTTATACAATTATTTGTAACTAATTCAGTTGTAACCATTTATTGTCATTAAATCAGCTTATTTTCAAGTATTCGTGAATTACTTTTGATTGAACATCAACATTTAGTTGCTTCATATTGCAATACAATACAATCACATAACAGCAACGCTCTCCCACATTTTAAGATATTAATACTGCCCTTATTTCTTTTTTTGTATAAGATTGCAGAAGGATGGTTTTACTAGAATGTGCAGTTTTTTACCATTATACTGATAACTTTTTAGTCATTCGGCAGAACTACAGTTCAAACCACTGTAGTTAAAAGACCATACTTTACATACATGACGAGCAACTGCAAAAACTGGTGACAGCAGGAAAGCCATCCATACGGATGGAGGTAAGGAGTCAGCTGGTAAGCACTAAAAGGAATGGCATCATTCCGCCCCGTAGCATTTGTTTTAAAGACTAAATGCAGCCATTCGTGCTTCTGACTACATAATTCGCAATCTCCAGATACGTATATAGGGCTGCCTTTTTAAATTGAGCCGATGTTGTATTTAATTAGTGATTAGAAAACAATGTCAGTGATTCAAAACAATACAAGAATAAACAGCAGCTCTGGCTTTGGTTGTGAATGGTGATTGGGGGATTGTGGATATGAGAATTGTGTATATGTAATTATGGGAACCGAATTCATGGATATGGGTTTATGCAAGGATTTATTTACTTTTATATGATCAAAGTTAAAGAAAAGGCAGTAAGCCAGATATAAATAACAGTCTTGTGCGTTGATCCAAAGGATGAATGAAAGCAGCAGGAATGAAAATCCACACAGAGGTATGCAGGGTAAAAAAAGCATCTCAAAAATCTGCCACAAAAAATGTGCAAAAGTGCAAAACGTTTTCAAGCGGAAAGCTCTTCCTCTGTGCAAAGTTCAACTGTGCACCTGCACACTAAATACTCAACCCCCACGGATATCCAAATATGCATGCAGGTACAAAATCTCATTATATACCTACATATAAACTGGTACAAAATGTTCTTTTCAAAATGTACTAAATACTGATTATATACAGTATTCAACAAGTGGATCAAAATATTTCATCAAAATCTCTTAAAACTATTCAACAACAACCATTCCTGTCATAGGACAACTCAAAAGGCAGAAGCCTCTAGATTACGCTTATTTTACCAAAATAAAATATGATCATGCCTTGAGGTTTAATTATTTAATTAGGACAGTAAGGTCTGACTTTGCTTAGACAAAATTATTGTCACTTAACAGAAATAATGTACAGTATAGAATATAAAGTCATGGTGCAGTGGAAAAAGCATTAATATTGTGTATGACTCCCATGAGCTTAGAGGGCTGCATCCCTACTGTACATCTCTGCAATGACTCAAATAACTTATCAATAAAGTCATCTGGAACGGCAAAGAAAGCATTCTTGCAGGACTACCAGAGTTCATCAAGATTCTTTGGCTTCATCATCAATGCCTTCACCTTACGCCAGATGTAATAATGTTCATGTCTGGTGACTGGGCTGGCCAGTCCTGGACCACCTTCACCTTCTTTGCTTTGCTAAAGTATGAGTGCTATTATGTTGAAGAATTTGCTCTCTTCTGTGGTTTGTAATTGAATGGGCAGCACAAATGTCTTGGTACCTCAGGCTGTTGATGTTGCCTTCTGCTCTGCAGATCTCTTGCACACCCCCATGTTGAATGTAACTTCAAAGTATGATTTTTTCTTTACCAAACTTGACTGATTACTGTAAGAAGGTTGGGTCCATGTGTGTTCCAATAGGTCTTCTGCAGTATTTGTGATGATTGGGATGCAGTTCAACAGATAATTCATCAAAAAAATCTACCATCTGCAACTTTTCCAAATGATCAACTAGAAGTCAAGTTATTGTTTGTTGCTCTTACAACTGGGATCAACGACAATTCTTATGTCAGGTAGTGTATGTATTAAATCCTAAAAATACTCAAAAACAAATCAATAAAAACTATTTTACACAGTATTTCACCTATATTAGATAATAATTTATGTGTTTAGCATCATGTAAATGTAGACATATGCATTGATTAATGAAACAGAAATTAAAGAGCCCATATTATACATTAAAAAGGGTCATATATTGGTTTTGGTGGTCTCCAACAGCAGGCTGATCTGCATGCATGGTCAAAAAACACTTTCATTGTCTTATAATATGCATTTATTTTTACCTCATTATCCCAGCGACTCCTATATGAATCGTTCAGGGATTCATTTGTTCCAAAACTCCTCCTTAGCGCAATGCTAAACTGCGCAGATTGGACCGATGACCCAGTCTGTTGCGATTGGTCGATAGCGCTCAGCATGATATAATGCCCACCACGGCTTATCAACATTGAAGTAGTCATAGTGTGTGCGTGAGCTAATCTGCTAACACTCGTTTTTATCGGGAGTCGCCCGTATTTCAGACACCTCACCCCCAAAACTAACCCCCGGTCTCCCAGCATATTCCCAGCTCTATTCTTAACCAGAAGTAAAAACAGCAACATACATTCAGTATTAGTGCATACAGCGGCAACAGCTGAACCATTATGAAACAGGACCACCGCACGTGTGTAGCAGAGCTGATGGTGGCCATAGCAACGACAAACAGCAGAGGAACAGGAATTCACAACCGCATTTTAATCCGTAAACAAAGCGGCACGCGTCGCGTTTACAACGTGCTTTTAGACGCGATATGAGAAGTCAAAAAACACAGTTAAATGCATAATTTACAAGCTAGAGAAAACAATGAGGCACTGTTTTAATCGCATTTACTTACACTTGTTGGATAGCAGGCCAGGAAATGTCCCGGTGCTCCGAATCCTCCATTGTAAGCACTCCTCAGAGGAAACACAGCACATGGCTGGGTTTAATGCTGAGGTATTTCTGCAGAAACTACTAACTCTTCAAAGTCTCATCTCTGGGTTATCTGCACACTTCCAATATCCAGCTAAGCACAGTGCTCTTCTCTGTGTTGCCAGATGAGGCTGACTGATTTCAGCCCAAACCCTGTCCAAAAGGTTTTTAACCTGCACAATCAAATGTAAAACCGCCCAATCTGGCAACTTTTTCTCACCGCTGTTGTTTGTGGGCGGGATTGCGGATTTCGAATCTCCCGTGGCTGCGCGTGCACAAATGGGCGGGGCTTATGTTTCATGTTCACGTCATGCCGAAACGGCTAAAGACTCGGAAGCACGGCGACTCGTTTGAGGAACTATGAGTCGACTCTTTTATGATTGAATCAATAGTTTTAAACACTGTGCACTTTCAGATTTAAGCCTGAGCTGGACATTTTACTTCACTTAGAGCTGTGTTATACACTGCATCCAAGCTCATTTTCAAAAACCCATAATAGGGGCTCTTTAATAGATGTTGTGTTTGTACAAAAGATGCACAAAAATAATGTGATTTTTTTATTTCCATTATATGCATGAATTTATGTCATACTTCAGTATTCTGAAAAATCTAAACTCTAGTGGAATGAAACACATCACATTTTTTTTCCAGTACATTTGCAATTGCATTTGTTTCATAAGCGTTATGCGGTTTAAAAAAATCTCTCCTCAGGATTCAACAAGATAGACAGACATAACTATGCTACAAAAACTGTACCTTATGTGAGATTGGATCTCAGTGCTTCAAGCTGAATTTCAATTAAGTTTTTTTTTTTTTTCTTACTCCTGTTCTTTTGTAACCAGCGCAGCATCTGCTTCATTATACAAAGCCAAACCGATCACTTTGAGGAACACGTATTTGTCAGTGCGGCCAAATTGTTGGTTGTCCGTGAGTTTCCTGTCCAATCAGTCAGTTTATTCATGAGTCATGTAGGTTTGTCTTCAAATATTCATTGTTATTCTTTGAGAGAGTTCAGCAGAACACAAGCCACAGCTTAAATATCATGAAACTGCACCTTCTCAAGGCCACCGGCATATTGTTCAAAATCCGATGGTTCACTGGTCCTACTCGGATACCTTCATGGGAAGAATAATAAAATGTGACCTAAGATGATAGTTCTTCTACATGCTGGATTCGCATTTAAAACAGGATCGCAAACTCTCTGGGTTGCTCTGAAATGTATTATTTTGCTTTCTGAGGCGAAAAATGGAGAATCATACAGACAGAAAGTTAAAAAAAGGTACAAACTGGATTGTGAAGGCTGTGAGGGATGAGACGTGTGGGTTTGTGATTCAGGCAGTGTTTCTTCACTCTTACATAAGAGCTCATGGCTTTAATGTGCCGTACAGGAAGCAGCTTTATGAGAGGAAAACGATGATCATGATGATGGAGATGATGGTGATATAGAAGCTTAACAGATTTCCTATGTTTTTAGAAGAGGAAAACTGTAAGTCTTGGCTGCAGGGCTCACTGTGTGAAGAGCTACACTTCAGTCAGAGGTCGTAGATCAGCTCGAGACACAAGAGGAGGTGGGGAGGAGTTTTGCTCTGAATGAAGTGCCTGATCAGTTATTTGAAGTGGCTGAGATTTAATGAGGATTTAATGCTGTTGCGAACCTTTAATGTTACTCCGAGGACAACATTTCACAGATCAGACATTAAAATCCAGTTCCAATTCACTTTAATGTCTGGACTTAAATTAAAGGCCACCCATCATGCAAAATCAACTTTTGTAAGCTGTTTGGACAGAACTGTGTGTAGGTATAGTGTGTTCACAGTTGTATTGGAGTGAAATAAACACAACAAGCCTTTTTTTATTATTTTTAGTTAAACTAGGATCTAAATCCCAGCGATTTGGAGGCCCACCACAATGTGAAGTAGGAGTGCAGTTTACCCCACCCACCAATATTAATTAACAGGCATGTATCATTATGTACTCTGTACTAACGTGTATTACCATGTCCACAATTCAGTGTAATTCAGTTCATCTTTTTTTCTGAATAATTTTACAATGTAGAATGTCAAAGCAGCGTGACATAGAAGTTCTAGTAAATTGGAACTGCGTCAGTCCAGTTTTCAGCATTGAAGTTCAGTTTAGTTTAGTTCAGTGTGGTTTAATTTTCACTGCTGAAAGCCTAAACACTGAAGAGCAAATTCATAGATGCAAAAATCCAGCTCCACAAGTCCCAAACCAAGCAAGCCAGTGGCGACAGTGGCAAGGAACAAACTTCACCAATTGACGAAAGTGAAAGAAAAAAATTGAGAGAAAGTAGGCTCAGTTGCGCACAACCATTTCTCCTCTTGCCAAACTGCTTTTGTGGAGCTGCAGTCTAGGTGCTGGAGGCTGGAGAATGCTGGACATCCATCGTTGAGAAGCTACAGGTCTGAGAAGGTCACTGGCAGGTGTTCAACTACCACATCATCTGTTTAGGATACGGCCTGGTCTAGGATTATGGACTATTCCCGGCTCCAGTTGCCGTAATTATTGCACCCTAACAATCTTTTAGAGGATTTGAATTGTGTTTTATGGTTATGCTAATGCAAAGAGATGTGTCTTTAATCTAGTTTTAAACTGACAGAGTGTGTCTGCTTCCCGAACTGCGCAAGGAAGGCTGTTCCAGAGTTTGGGTACCAGATATGAGAAAGATCTACCACCTACAGTTTAATTTGCTGTTCGGGGAATAACCAATTGTCCAAAATTAATTGAGCGTGGTGGACGTGAGGGGCTGTAATATACCAGGAGCTCCCTCAAATACTAGGGAGCTAAGCCATTCAGGGCTTTGTAGGTAGTCAATACAATTTAAAAATTCATTCGATATTTAATAGGACGCCAATGCAATGATTAAAGAACTGGAGTAATATGATCATATTTCTTACTTCTAGTGAGCACTCTAGCAGCTGCATATTGAACCAGCTGAAGATTGTTAATTAGGCCTGCAGGGCAACCACCTAGTAACGCATTACACTATTCTAGGTCATGAAAGCATGAATAAACTTTTCCGCATCAGGCATTAATAGCATATGTCAAAGTTTGGCAACATTTTTAAGATGAAAAAAATGCAGTTTTACAGATGCTTGAAATACTGAAGAACTTGAAAATCCATCAAGGGTTAGACAGTGTTCTCGTTTTTTGCATTTGAGGTTTTTGGGTCCAATAAGCAAGACCTCATTTTACTCTGAATTTAGTAAAAAGATGTTTTTAGTCATCTATTTTTAATTTTTTATTTCAGCACAATCTGTTGATTACATGAATTCTTACAAACTATCAGGTTGAGAGGAGATATAAAGTCGTGTTTCATCGGCGTAATAGTAGAAACTATCTTCATGTTTTTTTTTTATGATATCACCTAGAGGTAGCATATATAGTGTTAAAAGGGTCTTGTAAGGGACAAGACAGTATTTAAAAAAAAAAGAGAGGATTAAAAGGTCTGGTCCAACTCTCTGTGATCTAACTGCATCTCAGGAAGCAGTAAGTTTTTAGCAATTTGAACTACGTAATTCATAACCGCTGGACTCACAACAGCTGCGTAATGTACAGAACTATAAACAAGGATTCTTCAATCACACAACAGGAGTCCCGGTTTGTGGATGTTATATCCGATTTATTTTGTATAGTAAATTAGCTATAGTGGATCTGCATATAGCTATAGTATGATGTGCATTCTGCCACAATTTTCGTGAGTAGATATATCAACGCAAAAATGGAGCAGACAGTTAAAACATAAGGTGCATAAACAGCAATAAAAAATAATTTTAAAAAGGCTCCTTTCACCACAAAAAAAAAGTGTTCTGTGTCATCGTCTCATCATTTTTTTATATTAATGCACTGTAGATTTTATTTGAAGATAATAATAATAGTTTGAATATAATTTTTAAACATTATTTTTTAAACATTTATTTGTTTATTTAAAGATAAAGTAGAAAAGAGTCAAATTTGTAATAGTGATAGTAAGATTTTTTAAAAGATTAAGAATGCATATTGGACACAAGAGGTGACACTTGGGACAGTATGGAAAATGCAAATAAAATCAGACAGTAACGATTTCTAAATTTAGTTTGCCTTGTATTTCATTGCAGTACAACAAACATTATTTCATGTGTTCCTTGTGATTTTTATGTTTGTTTGTTTGTTTGTTTGTTTGCTTTTTTCAAATAAACTTACAACACATTTAAATAAAAGTTGGAACAGCGAAGCATTTACCACTTTGTAATGTTGCCATTCTTTTCACAACACTTAAAAGATGTTTAGGGACTGAAGACCCCAATGTGTTTCAGGTGTTATTATGTCCCATTCTTCCTGCAAACAAGTCCTAATGTGGTCAACAGTACTGGGTCTTTGTTTTCGTGTTTTGCGCTTTAAAATGTGCCACACATTCTCTATTAGAGACAGGTCAGGGCAGCAGGGAGGCCAGTCAAGTACCTGTATCCACTTCATCTGCAGCGAGGAATTTCGTGGAAAAGAAGGCAGCATATTGTGCTCCAAAATCTCTATGTACTTTTCAGCATTAATGGTGCCATCACAGAAGTGCAAGTGACCCTTGCCAAGGGCACTTACACAACCCCATACCATGACAAACCCTGGCTTTTGGACTTGTGGCTGGTAACAGTCTGGATGATCTTTTTTCTAATTTGGTCCAGAGCACAGTGTCAACTTTTCCCAAAAAAACACCTGAAATACTGATCATCTGACCGCAGTACATTGTCCATTGTGTGATGGTCCAGATGCCTCTGAGCCCAGAGAAGTTGACAGCATGTCTGGACACTGTTAACATAGGGCTTCCTTTTGGCAAAGTCCAGTTTAAACTGGCAGTTGTTGATGTAACTATGTTTTGTGGTAGTTGACGAAGGTATGCCAAGGTAGTCTTGAGCCCATGTGGAGATATTGCTTGAATGACGCTTTCTTGATGCAGTGCCACCTGAAGGAACAGAAATCACAGAAGTTCGGCTTAGGCTTGCTCCCTTGTCCTTTCCCCAATAAAATTCCTCCAGATTCCTTGAATCTTTTTATGATGTTACGCACTGTTAAAGGTAAAACATCTAAATGTCTTCTTATCTTTC
The DNA here is from genome assembly GCA_903798035.1 of Danio albolineatus. NCBI lineage: Eukaryota > Metazoa > Chordata > Actinopteri > Cypriniformes > Danionidae > Danio > Danio albolineatus. The sequence continues at coordinate 1,179,533 of CAIGQQ010015130.1, forward strand.
TTTGAGGAATATTGTTTTAAAACATTTCAATAAATTTCTCATGTATTTGTTGGCAAACTGGCGATCCTCGGCCCTTCTTTGCGTCTAAAGGACTAGACCTTTTTTGGATGCTGCTTATGACTTGTACCAAATCATAATTACAATCACCTGTCGACATCACCTGTTTTAAATCACATCATTATTTAACCAATTTGCCTGATTTGTAGCCCTAAATTGCTCCTGTCCCAACTTGTTTTGGAATGTGTTGCAGGTCTGAATGACAGGAAAGGATGTATATTGACTAATGAAATGAAGTTGACCAGACAAAACATAAAAATTTTGTGTTCAAATTGTCTGCAATGAAATACAGGTCAAAGTAAATTTGGAAATATTATTATTATTAATAGTAGTAGTAGTAGTAGTAGTAGTAGTTTTTGTTTTTACAAGCGTGCTTATTGTTATTTACTGTATGTATGTATGTGTATATACTTTATGTACTGTTTGTGTGATTACAGTATTTTAATGAAATTTATGGATCACATCCTCAGACTGCCATGTGTGTGTTTGAGTTGAGCCTATAAAGGATCAGTACAGTACTTCTCCGGTGTAACAGGAATGCTTTAGTTGCATATAATTTGCTAAGACTTTATCCTGTGGGTTTGGGATTTATTCCATTGTTGGCAGATTTCTCATTCATTAGCGAGCAGGATCATCTGTCAGTCCAGCTGCTCAGGTACCACCGCAGACCACCGTTATCCCCTGATCTGACCAATCCGAGCTGTAATCCTGCCTGAAGGAGGCCGCTCGCATGTGAAGCAGAGCTCAATCCGGATCAGGCAAAGCTCCAGCTAACTCTGACCCAGGCCGTCTGGAAGAGAGCTCGGCCACCCCTGCAGAGAGAGTTGTCTTTTCATTCTGACCTGAAATCAGCTTTGTGATTAGCAATGATGATTTTACAAATTTGGAAGAAGAAAGCTTGTCCCAGCCCACCGTTGCTACTGCCTTTTCCCATCATGTGCCTGCCAAGCTGAAAAGCCGCAAAGCCATTCATGCACACTGGAGCTGCGATTAATGTAATTGTTTCTGACAAGCGATGATAACGGTAATATATGTCGTGCTGCAGGGCATGTGGTATAAGGAGCCTGTGTAATGGCTTGGTTTCTCATAAATTTCTGAAACATACGGAGAGGCTTTCTGAAGAGCCTCTCTGTAGTTGAGGATAACAGCAGGAGCTAGAACATCGAAATACTCTTCAGACGTAGAGTGAAAATGCACCCATTATGCGATTTTACACTGGAGGCTCATTTTGTAGATGTAGTTTACCATAAATTCTGTCATCGCATATCATTTCAAACCTGTATATTTCTTTTTAGATATCTAGTCAAAAGGACAGTGTACTGGGTTCAGACTAAATGTTTGTCTAATATGATAGTCAGTGTTTCAGGCTATTTCAGGCTATATTGGGCGAGAACCCAACCAACTAATTATTGCATGTTGTCTTTAATTGTGTGTATAATGTCACTGAGAAGACAGAACAAACAATAGCAAAGCCAAAGCAAGTGTGCAACCTTTACCCCTAATAAAAGTTTTGGCTAAAGCTAAACTTTCAACTTTACCATTTGAGTTGAGACACATCAAGCTGACTGTCGGCATTTGGGCTTTGTTGGGCTTTTGGTTAGTGTCAGTCTGGCCTAGTTGTTTTGGTGTGTTCGGCACTTTACCTCTCATTGGGTTAACGTGGGATTGAGTTAATGCATGGGATCAGCATGTAAAATTGGCATCGGCTGAAGAGAGTGCTCTGATTGATTATCCAGCAAAGAATCAGAATACAAGAACAAAAAACTGAAGTGATGTAACCATTTAAAGAACTGTAATTTCTAGGGATGTAACGATTCACTGTGAGACGGTTGAAAACCGATTTAAAAAATCGGTAGAAATGTTAAACGAATCGTTATATATTTTTTAAAACTGTTTACAGGCGCAAACTCGCTTTATCTGCAGAGTAAAATGACAACAAGTGTGCCAGACAAAACACAAACTGTGTGCAAGTACGCTTTCCATCCACACTACCATGGAGTTTTCGATCACCAAAAACAGAGCGTTTTTAAAGCGCTGCTGCTCCGTGTCAGTATGGGTAACGGGGAAAACGAAGACATCTGAGAACATGGCACGGTTGCAGACATTAGCTATCTAATCAGGGCAAGTGCATAAAGTTCAGACTTGCATCCTTTCCTTGTAACTTCAGACTTCGCAAGTTTGATTTTTTTGAAAAACAAACTCCCGAGGACACGTCGGGTAAGTCTCCAAAGGGAACAGTGTAGGCTACTTTATGTTGTGGATTATACTGTTAAACAATACAAATGATTTGGTTTCTGAGCTGCTTCGGATACTACAGCAATAAGCATCCTGGAGCTCACATCTCTTATGAATCTCCATGTAATTGTTTTTGTAAGTGATGTACGACCAAGGTGGTGAGCATTGCTATTATGCACTTTAGAGGTGTGTACTTTTTTTTTCTCTCGAGTCATTTTAGCTTAGGCCACCAGTGTCAGTCCTTCCTGTACAGAGAAGCTAACATCATCCATAAACCACTGGGTGCCCCTTACTCTCAAAGATGATTTAAGATAGACTTGGTCCTAGAGGGCCACTGTCTTAAAGAGAGTAACTTCAGCTCCAATTACTAGAAGCTTCCAGGTACAGTAGGTGTGTTTAGGAAAGTTGGAGCTGAACTGTTCAGAACAGTGGCCCTGAGACCAACTTCGGACGGCCTTGATTTAAAGGGACAGTTCACACAAAACTAAAAAACATCTTTTACTTGTTTCAGACCTGTTTGATTTTCCTTCTTCTGTTGAATACAAAAGGAGATATTTAAAAGAATGCTAAAAACCTGTAACCATTGATTTCCATGGATTTTTTTTCTTACTAAAGAAGTTGATACTGTAGTTAGATAGTAAGTTTTCAGCTAAAATATTTTATTTAGTGTTTTTAACAGAGGAAATGAACTCATTAAGGTTTGAAACCACTTGAGAGAGTGTAAACAGGGAGTGAATAACTAACTATGCTTTTAGGCAACAGCCTCTGGTATAATACATTTATTCATTCAATCGGCTTAGTCCTTTCATTCATCAGGGGTCTCCACAGCAGAATGAACCGCCAACTTATCCAGCATATGTTTTACACGTTGGATGCCCTTCCAGTAGCAACCCAGTACTTGGAGGTATAATATAATTATTTAAAATAATTACTTTCAGTTTTAATCTTTTTTTACATTAGATTATACGATTGATTACTTAGAATTTCCAAATGCCATAGCCATTCTAATATGCTGATTTGTTGCTTAAGAAACGTTCATTACAACATGTACTGTATCTCTAATGTATGGGAGGTTTCAAATGCAGCTTTTATTGAATAATAGTCAGACAGGCAGTGGCCAAAACAGGAGCAAACAACAATGTCAAGAGTAACCGCCCCCTGAAGAATTGCCCTCGAAGAATTGTTTCTTCGATGCACCATGATGCAGATGTGGACAATTCGTTATCTGTTTTTTAATAGATCATCACCGGTAATTACATACTGAAGTCAATTATCTCATATCCGCTATGTCACTGTAGAATGCTATTCGCATTAAAATGCTCTTACTACTTAAAAGGAGACAACTGTGCACAATTCACTGCATGCGAGTTTGCTGGGCAGTCTTTTTATTTATTCATTTTCATTTCGGCACAGCCCTTTTATTAATCTGGGGTCGCCACAGCGGAATGAACCACCAACTTATCCAACATATGTTTTACGCACCGGATGCCCTTCCAGCTGAAACCCATCTCTGCAAAACATCCATACACTCATTCACACAATTTAGCCTACCCAATTCACCTATACCACTTGTCTTTGGACTCGTGGGGGAAACCAGAGCACCCGGAGGAAACCCACACGACCAGGGGGAGAACATGCAAACTCCACACAGAAATGCCAACTAATTGTGTGTATCTCCTGCCTAAATATAAGACTGTCCTTAAGAGAGGCAAGGTACAAAACAAAAACGTCAAGGTGTGGTCGGTGGACTCTGAGCTCACTTTGCAAGAATGTTTTTAACTGTACTGATTGGGACATGTTTAAGCAGACATGTGGCGATTTGGATGAACTTACAGATGTGGTGTGTTCTTATATCACATTCTGCAGGGACATGGTGGTCCCCACTAAGACAGTGAAGGTCTACCCTAATAATAGGCCATGGGTTAATAAAGCCATTAAAGCCAGCATAAATAAAAAGAAGCTTGCCTTTAATAATGGCTCATCAGCAGACTTATATTTAGCCACTAAGGAGCTCAAAATTGAAATTAATAAAGCAAAAGTAACCTATAAATCTCAATTAGAGAATAAGCTGACCAATAATGATCTAGGGTCGGTGTGGTCTGCAATGGAAAGCATTGTGGGACTCCAAAGAACTAAAAATAGCGGAAATTGTATCTTAAAAGGTTTTAATTCAGATATGGATTTAAGTAATGCACTTAATGTCTTTTATAATCGTTTTGATTCTTTAAAGTTTGATAATGAAATTCACGAGCTTCGTAATAAGCTCCTGGATACAGATCACTTTATTCTGAAAGAGGAACAAGTTCAAAAAGCTTTTAAATGCATTAAAGTTAATAAGAGCCCTGGACCAGACAAAGTCTGTGGTCGTCTGCTTAAATCCTGCGCAGAAGAGCTAAGCACAATTTTTTATTATATTTTTAATCAGTCTCTGGAGAAACAGCATGTACCAAAAATTTGGAAGGACGCTATTGTTATACCGTGTCCTAAGTCCAGTTGCCTCTCAACCCTAAATGATTTAAGACCTGTGGCTCTGACTTCTATACCTATGAAGATACTTGAAAAAATGATTAGGACAGAAATTGTTAAAAGTACAGAACAAGTTCTTGACCCAATGCAGTTTGCATACAGGCCGAACAGAGGTGTGGAAGATGCCACAATCACTCTATTGCATTTACTTTTCAAGCATCTTGAGGGTAAGGGGGCTCATGCTCGACTTTTATTTGTAGATTTTTCTTCAGCTTTTAATACAATTTATCCTCATATTTTAATCCAGAGACTTATAGATCATTTTCAACTAAGTAACAATCTTGTGGGTTGGATTTTAGATTTTTTAACTAACAGAACACAAAGAGTGCGAATAAACGGTTCCCTGTCAGAAAGCCTGTGCTCCTCCAGCGGATCACCTCAGGGGTGTGTGTTGTCCCCACTTTTATTTATTTTGTACACAAACATGTGTCAGAGCACATTTGAAAATAGTTTTATACTGAAATATGCAGACGACACTGTGATTGTAAGCCTCCTTCAGGGAGATGAAAATGGTCATGGTCCCATAGTGGATCACTTTATTCAGTGGTGCGAGGAGTCAAACTTAAAACTTAATGCAACAAAAACTAAGGACATGATTATTGATTTTAGGAAAAATCATAAAGTAGCTGACGTGACTAATATCAGGGGTCAACAAGTAGAATGTGTGGAGAACTACAAATATTTGGGTACCATCATTGACCGCTCTTTAAACTTTGAGGCAAACTGTGATGCTGTGTGCAAGAAGGCGAATCAGCGCCTTTATTGTCTAAGGAAACTATCACGTTTTCACATTGGCCCCAATATGCTCACCCTTTTCTATCGTGCTTTTATTGAGTCTTTTCTATCTTTTGCTCTGGTGGCCTGGTTTGGAAGTCTGTCCCTTAAAAACAGAAATAGACTGAGCCAGGTTATTAGGTGGTCCAGCAGGTTGATTGGCAAATCACAGCTGAGTATTGAATCCCTGTATAGTAAGCAGCTTTTAAGGACTGCCCAGAACATCAGTAGTTGTAGCTCTCATCCTCTGTTTGAGGAGTTCATTCTGCTCCCTTCGGGTCGAAGGTTTCAGATGGTTTTTAGTCGGACAAAACGTTACAGGAGTAGCTTTGTCCCATCATCGGTTGTTGCCTTGAATAAATCGTAGGATTTTAAGGTACTTTTGTATGTGTATATGTGGGTGTATAGGTGTATGTGATGTGAATTGTATGTTAATTGTTTTGTATCAAACGCCAAACTTTGCTGCAAAAAGAATCTACCTACGGGTATCAATAAAGTCAACAACAACAACAACAACAACTAACCCAGCCGAGGCTCGAACCAGCGACCTTCTTGCTGTGAGGCATCAGCACTACCTACTGCGTCACCGTGTCACCTGGACTGGTCTTTTACTGACCTTTGAACTGCTGGTATGTTTGTAAGGTAGCTTTCCTCTCCTCTATCGCTATTGAAGTGATATTTGTGGATCCTGACAAGAGTGTGTCTGTAGAGCGGGTTTTTTATGGATTATTACGGATAAATTGTGATAGCAGTTTGCGCTTTATTACGCGCACATAAACTGTTACCGCGCATTTTTCGGTGTCCGCGTCACTTATCGATGAACAGCGCAGACAGTTTTAGAGCTAATCACAACCCCTTCTTTTGAGCGTGTGAACACAATGACCAGCCATAGTGATGTAAGAACGATGACATAATAATCTTTACCGAAACAAACCGTGAGACTAATCTAGGTTTACACCCCTAATCGAGGTCCTTTTATGTGTATGTAGATTGGCCTGCAGGTGTTGTGTAATCAGAGTCCAGTTCATAAGTATCAGATGTGTGGTGCAAAAGATTGTGGTCAGGGTGGCTAGTGGAGTGTATGGGCATTCTCTGATGAATCTAGTGGTCACTCCAACAGATAATCTTTAGAGTATCAGTAATAAAAAGACTTTTATGAACACCATGATACATTTTCCCCAATTTTATAATGAATAAAAAAATTCTAAATTACTAGTAAAAATCTTTTGTAACATTAAAAATCTATTTTCTGTCTATTTTTGCAGTAGTTCTTTTGCACCTTTTTCTTTTTTCATCTGCCAGGAAAAGACTTTCGTACATAAGAGTCATTAAATGTTCTTCGAATTTCCATTTTCAGTGATTTACCTCTCTAATAACTGTCACCCAGTGATCCCAATTTAAACTGCAATTTCTTTGGTATTAAAGCTGAGGTAAATATCAACTGTCTAACTCCATCTAAATTGTTGTAGATCCATGCGCTGGCACACATTAAGCTAATATAATTAAGCCTCCCGCAAGAATTAAATGGGATTTAAAAGATGGTTGCCATAGAGCTGCTGAACAGATTGTAAGCGTTAAGACACAAGCAAAGACATCCGTCAGTCACAATGGCCACTTATGCAAATGCTCATATAAGTCTGCAAAAGTTTTTTTTGCCAACTTCCAAAATTGTTTTTGTGTCTCAGCAGACTGCTATATTTAGCTGGCAGTTAAAATGGGGTCATTTTTTGGGCTTCTCTTTCAGTATGGTCCCTGCGGCTTGTATCTTTGAGTGTTGCATCAAGCCCAGAGTTCTGGTGTGCATATATAGGCCAGAGTTTCACCTGAAGAGGAAATCAGTCAAGCACACCTGCACAACAGGAGTAAACTCTCTCTGCTTCCAGGGTTTTCCCTCCAGATTGCTGCAGGATTGAGGTGAGCCTGTCTACAGTAATCAATCCTGTCTCTGAGCCCTGCTCCGAGGTATGCTAAGGACACTAGGCCTGTTTAAAAGGATAAGAGGAAGTGGGGGATGGAGAGAAGTAGTGTTTACAAACCTTGCCTTGACTTCATAGCCCTGACAGATGCACATGGTCTTCAAGACTTTCTTCATTGTATGGTGCCAGCAAATGTGTTTTATGTTTAAAAACATCTAATAGACATCCAAACATTAACATATTGGCTAAAATAAGGCTATAGTCGTGTTGTCAGTGAAAGTCTAATAGACAATAGAACAAAATTGCATTGTCGCCTCACAGCAAGAAGGTTCGATAGTTTGCATGTTCTGCCTTCGTTCTCGTGGTTTTGCTCTGGGCGCTCCGGTTTCCCGCACAAGTCCAAAGACATACAGTACAGGTGAATTGGGCTGGCTAAATTGTCCGTAGTGTTCATAGTACCCATAGTAATGTGTTGCAGTTAAAAGGGCATCCGCTGCGTAAAATATTTTCTGGGTAAGTTGGCGGTTCATTCCACTGTGGTGACTCCAGATAAATAAAGGGACTAAGCCAAAAAGAAAATGAATGATATATTATATATGACAAAACATCAACAAATATCAATATCATTTTGATGCCAAATGAATTTAAATTGGCAGATAAGGCTTACACCATGGGATTAAAAAACTTGAATACTGTCATGCAGAAAATCCACAATAAATGTAAAAATAAATAAATTAATAAATACTACACTCTTGACACAGGAAAGTGTAAAGGCAGCAAATGTGGAAAGTTATTGCGTATCAAACTGTTTTTAACAAACTGTTTCATTTGCTACAGATAGTATGTCATTTTGTGGCGACACAGGGGCTCAGTACATAGTGCTGTCGCCTCACAGCAAGAAGGTCGCTGGGTCAGTTGGTATTTCTGTGTGGAGTTTGCATGTTCTCCCTGTGTTCGTGTGGGTTTCCTCTGGGTGCTCCGGTTTCCCCCACAGTCCAAAGATATGCGGTGCAGGTGAATTGGGTAGGCTAATTTGTCCGTAGTGTGTGTGTGTGAATGAGTGTGTATGGATGTTTCACAGAAATGGGTTGCGGCTGGAAGGGCATCCACTGCGTAAAACAAATGCTGGATAAGTTGGTGGTTCATTCCGCTGTGGCCACCCCGGTTTAATAAAGGGACTAAGCCAAAAAGAAAACAAATGAATGATTATGTCATTTTGCTTACATGACTGATAATTGAATATCAATTAGATGATGTCATTGCACTGTTGTCTTACCACTAGCCAATCCCTGCACTGATGGATCTGTCCTTCACAACAAACAAGAGTACACGCAGTGCCGTAATCTCAGCTTAATTTATTCACATATTTTAATGTGATTCAAAAGCTAGTTTGAAGAATCAAATTAGCCAGAGATCAATTATCAAGATGAAATAGTCCATGATCTGCTAAATCACATTAGAACTGTTAGAAAGGTTAGTTCTCCCAAAATTAAAACCAAATTCCAAAATATCTTAACTTCTGCTCTGAAGATGAGCCAAGGTTTGGGAGGTTTAAAAACAACATGAGAGTGAGTAATTATTGGCCAAATTTTTATTTAACCCTTTAAGCAAGTTATGAAAAATTGACCCCTGGACCTGTTGTTTGTAAACGACACTGATGGTAAACAATATCATTATCATCACAGCAAGATCAGATTTCCTATAGCTTTAGCAAAGCCCCATGTAATGCCACTCTAAAAGGATTATCTCAGGATCTGTGTATCATGTTATGTTGTGTTTGGGCTTTGTTTGAATCAAGATTGCCTGCTCTAAATAAAGCACAGCCATATACAGAAGGTCCAGGATTCATTATCATCACCACTGACTGACTCTGGACCATATCTGTGTTTTTATGATTAATATTATACAAAATAATAAACAGACAGGGCACCATGGTGGCACAGTTGGTAGTTCTGTCGCCTCACAGCAAGAAGGTCACTGGTTCGAGCCTCGGCTGGGTCAGTTGGCGTTTCTGTGTGGAATTTGCATGTTCTCCCTGTGGTTGCGTGGGTTTCCTCCAGGTGCTCCGGTTTCCCCCACAGTCCAAAGACATGTGGTATAGGTGAATTGGGTAGGCTAAATTGTCCGTAGTGTATGTGTGTGAATGAGTGTGTATGGATGTTTCCCAGAGAAGGGCATCTGCTGCATAAAACAGATGCTGGATAAGTTGGTGGTTCATTCCGCTGTGGCGACCCCAGAATAATAAAGGGACTAAGCCAAAAAGACAATGAATAAATGAATAAACAGACACATGATCCAAAGTAACGCAGTAGATTAGGACATGGGCCATCAGTAAATAGCAACTGAGATATTTGTGGTTTATCAACTGTGCTCCAAATATGATCTCTGATCGTTAATAATTATCACAGATGAGATCAGTCAACTTTTTTTATTTTTGGGACTTAGCTGTTCCAGACTTATTGGAAATGCATTCTGTCCCGAGAGTTTTCATAATAACAAACCTGCAGAAACTACTAAAAACACACATCTGGACAATTGTGACAATTGACAATTAGCTCCTTTACTTGAAGGTAAGGCTTCCTTTGCTAGAGCATCCATATTGACCGTTACGGTTTTTCCCATTGAAAACTATATGAGTGTCTTGTGTATTCAGTAGTCTTTGATTATACTTGATCATATTTAAATAAAAACAAATCAATCTAAAGATATTATTCATTCATTCCTTTTCCTTCAGCTTAGTCCCTTATATATCTGGTGTCACCACAGCGGAATGAACGGCCAACTATTCCAGAATATGTTTTACACAGCGGATACTCTTAGGCTGCAACCTATTACTTGGAAACATCCTTTCACATACACACACACTTATACACTACGGCCAATTTTGTTCATCCAGTTCACTTAGGCCCCGTTTACACTAGTGCGTTTTAGTTTTAAAACGGCGTTTTAGCATGAAAACAATCCGTGTCCACACTAGCGTTTCACCCAGCGTTTCTGAACACATCTCTGTCCACACTACTCCACCAAAAACGTATATCACGTGATTATTCACGCACTCTGGGCATCGCGTTTAAGTATAAACAGGAAGCATGGGTCTCGCTCGGCATTCTAAATAAGGAAACGCGAGCGATTAGCGAGTGCTCGAACAGTAGCTTGCCTCTTACAAATATATGCAGCTGTTGTAGTAAAAAAGACAGCGTTTAACTGCACAGTGGCACCTAAAACAGACAATACTGTAGTGCAAACAACATGTTGTTTACAGTGAAGGCTGGTCTGCCGTCTTCCGGTGGCATTATAGTCATGTGATAGGGGCTTGACGAATAAGGGAAGGTTACGCAATGACCCAAAGCCCCAATCGAGCGAATCTCAGCAGCCACGCCTCCGTTTTCAAATGTCTCCGTTTCCCCCCATCCACACTGAGACGGAGCAGCAGCGTTTTAGAATGAAAACGGCCTCTCCAGCGTTTCCAAAAGTTCGTTTTCGGGGCTCGAAAACTCCGGGGTAGCGTAGCAAAACTTATGCGTTTTAAAACGAGAACGCATTAGTGTAAATGGGGCCTTATAGTGTATGTCTTTGGACTGTGGGGGAAACTGGAGCACCAACAAAGGTAGAACATGCAAACTCTACACAGAAATGCCAATTGGCTCAGCAGGGACTTGAACCATTCACCTTCTTTCTGTGAGGTGACAGTGCTAACCATTGATCCACCATGCCGCCAGTCTGAAGATGTCGTTCATGCTAATTATTATGTTGATTTTCAACATCAGACCTATCTTGCTTCCTTTACCATCGCGTTCATCGTTCAACCAGCGTTTGTTGACTAACAATAACCAAATGTCGAGCGAGACACGTGCTTCCTGTTTATACTTGTTTATATTCGCTGTTTATATTCGCATGCCCAGAGTGCGTGAATGGTGCACGAATGGTCACGTGATATGTTTCTGGTGGAGGGAGATCTGTTGAGATACGCTAGTGTGGACGCGAATCGTTTTCATGCTAAAATGCCGTTTTAAAACTAAAATGCACTAGTGTAAACGGGGCCTAATTCACAAAATCACAGACTCAACCTATAAATAAACAAAGTTTGGTTCTTGTTAGCATCTGAACTGGTTATTGGCTCATCCCCACCTGGCAGGAGAATGAAGCACCTATGAGCAAAGATGGCAGAACTGAAATTTCAACCGATCCATTTAGACGTCAAATTGATGGCTTTCTCCAGGTGTTGTAGACCTCCTTAGGCTAGACTCCACGGCCTCGCTGTCAGAGTGAATGGCCCTCAAGGAGGGGATGAGTAGCAATGATGGGTAGTAATGATCAGGAGAGCTGTGCGCTAATGAACAGAAACAGAGGAACAGCCTGCTATATATCCTTCCCACACATGAGCAACTGGAGCTCTGTGTGTGTGTTTTCCTCAAAACAGTGATTATTTGGATTTATTTAGTTTGGGAAATACAAAACAATCTTCAAAAGACTTCAAAAGTTGTCTGTCTCGCCAGCAAGGAGTCAGCGATACTATAGAGACACTATAGTGAAGCTTGTTCTAAGAATAAAGATGTGCTTGTCGAGCAGTGCCGACTGTAACAAGCTCTCGTTTTCTGAGTGCCTACAGGATGCCCATTCCACCAAACAGAGAGATAAAAGAACCCATCCATGCACCTCTGAAGTCTCGCTAAACTCAGGATTTCCTGGGCTTTCATTAATGCTGTGGCTCTGGGCCAAATCCACTGTATGTTTACCACAGCAGAATGAGCCTGATGCGTTTTGAGCCATGCTAAAAAGTACTTTTAAGAAGTTTTTCAAGTGTACTATTGATTCTCAAGGGCATTTCTTCTCCAAAAACTGGAGGAGAAAGTAATCCACAAAGCATGTGAAATAATATGACTTTAAAAATGCATAAATCTGTCATTCCAACAGTGACACCAGCAGTAAAAATATAGATTTAGGGAGTTTTCAAGATGCATCATCAGTCGAACATGATGGATAGTAGAAGGTAAACACAGTCTGTACGAAGCTTTTGTTGATTACTGCTGCTGAAAATGATCAATTATTGCCATGTTTTGGCCAGTGCTAATCAGTCAGACCGAAAAAAAAAAGAAAAAGGTTTGGAGTACTAAAAATGGCAAAAGTTACAACAAACAAAGCAGAAAAGAATTATTTACAGTTATTTTTGTTTCGTTCAAAATTCCACTTACAAGTCTCTCAGAAAAATAAAGCAGACCTATTTTAACTTTACTACCTGCTGTTAAGGCTGAACATTACATAAGTATTAACTAGTCCTCACCATTAATAAAGCCAACAAAGGCTCATTCTGAAATCGCTCTCCAATAGACATTTCTGGAGATTGCGAATTATGTAGCCTGAAGTACGTATGGCTGCATTTTGTCGTTAAAATGAACGCTATGGGGCAGTATGGTGCCGTTCCTTTTCGCGCTTACTAGCTGACCGCTTACCTCTGTATGTACTGCTTTCCTGCTGTTACCAGATAGCTCACCATGTACGTTGGCGGACTTGAGGTGCGGAGAGGAGTTGACCATGACGACGTGGTTAGTGAAGAACGGTTCCAGAAAGTGCTGTAAGACAAAAACAGAAGCCAAAACATTAAAAAACAATAAAAGCGTGAAAATGTAGTAAAAATCTGAAAACGTGGTAAAAATCAGACAAGGGTTGGGTTTTTTTGGATTGCTTTTTAAAACTGCCGGTTGGGTTTCAGGAAGGAGTAGGGTGTACCGTGGGGCCATCATTTTTATAGTCATTTATTAATTTGTTTAATTTAATATTAACCTCACCTAATGAGACCGGTGGGCAAGTTGTTTTTTTCAGCACAAGTCTATTTTTGGATTAATTTTGGAGACTCAGTTACTCAGAGATCATCCTCAATGTTCAGTTACCTATATTTGTTTTTTAATTCTAGTAGTTTGATAACATTTATTTGACTTTTGGAAATCACCAAGCGACCCCCTGTTATTGTCCCACGAACCCCCAGAGGGTCCCGACTCCCATTTGGGGAACCACTGGTTTAAATGACTTAATGCAAAACCTTTTACACAATAAAAACAAATAAATTACTTAAAATGCATTGGACAACCTATGCATAAATATCTCTCTCTCTATGTATGTATATATATATATATATATATATATATATATATATATATATATTTATTCCATGGTCTGGTGAAATTCTTGTTTCTGATTGGCTGGTGGGTGTGGTATATTTCGTTGAAACGCACAGGTAGTTTCAGTCAGTCTTGATCACAGTTCGAAATAAATGCGCTTCTCCCAAAAGTTTGCAGTTACTATAGCAACTGGCATGTGCTATGCATGAAACCAACGAGGGCTTGTAATGGCGGACGGGAAATCCACAAAATTAGGAAAATACTCATAAACTATGCTCCGAATTCAAGTTTTGAGAGTTTTTCAAGCGAGAATATAGTTATTTTAAAGTCAAATCGGCCGTTTGTGTGTATGAAAAGCGCGTCTTTAAAAATTTTGAAAGCTCCAGGCGGTCAGCGGCAGCTCAGCGAACGGCTCCCCCCAGAGGGAAGCTTCACGTCGGTCAGACCATCTGAAGACCCGCGGCTGGATCTAATCTCCTGCATCTCTGTTGTTAAAACGGGATATATAATTAACCTTTGCTGTATCTAACGGTCAGTCTCTGGACATTTGAACCTATAATTTGTTCTGAGGTGTTTTTGACCGATCGCAAGTAAGTTTCATAATTAATTTATGACCGTAAATATCGCCCTGATCCTGCGTGTTTGGCTGATTGCTTTTGTTTTAAAGAAGATAAATAAAGCAGAATGTTCTCCTACCTGTCCTGACATTTTTTTTCATTATGCACACTTTACCTATATTTAACAGCAGATATTTCTGACACGTATTTATTTGATATGGCACCTTTTATACGATTTGTATGTTTATTATGAAATATAAATCGCGGAAATTCCGCTATACTGTACAGTAGGTATGCCAGGTATGTAAAGGTAATGTTCAGGGGGAAAAAAAACTATTATACAGATCCTCCCTCGTCACAGAAGTGGTAGAAAGACAAAAGAAACATGTGACTGGGGACTCGAAACACACTCCAGGTAAAATTAAATAAATAAAGCAGAATGTTCTCCTACTTTACCCGATATGTGTTTCTTTTCCTAAATTTCCCTCCATATTTAACAGCAGCGATTTCTAAAAATTGGCCCTGGCTGCTTTCTCTTCATAATACGTATTCCTTAAGCGTATTTAATTGATATGTTTTTTTTATTAGTATAATATTAATATTGTATGTTCATTATGAAATGTAAATCGTAGCTCAGCTTTCGCAGTATTAATGTTAAGAGATAAACAAACAGATCCTCCCTCATCCCCTCAGCATGCAGATGCGCTCTCTCTCTCTCTCTCTGCCTGTCAGTCTGTCACAGCTGATTCAGTGGAGGGACTAGAAAATTCTAACAATTAAAAACGGACAAAAATTCGGACAAATATTGCCCTGCAAAGAGAAAAACTAGTTTAAATATAGGCCTACCTTGGCAACAGACCATGGAATAAGCGGGATAATCAACGGCTTGCCGTGCGTTAAAGGATTTTAATGCACTTCGCGGAGGCGACCACACTCCGCTGCGCGTCGTGTGGTCCT